>CATIWF010159078.1:0-80223 GCA_949630135.1 Balakata baccata
ATATCCCTAATTACATAAATCAAACTAAATAAGAATATTATTAAAATATCTTCCAATATCTCACAACACTCCCCCTCAAGTTGAAGCATAGATATTAATCATGTTCAACTTGTTACAGATGTAAAAAACAAAGAGCTCCAAAACCTGTATCACAAAAGGCTTCACACCACACTAGTGTAGACCCAACCAGGTAGAAAATATCATATGAATCGACAAAACCTGTAACACAAAAGGCCTCACACTACACCAATGTAGACCTAACCAGATAGGAGAAGATGTCGTACAATCCGAGGAGAGTCAAGCGAGATATATCGACAACAAATGTCACCCGATAAGAGTAACCCAAGAAATTACACAGTCTACGTTCAAAGGCAGAAAAATAAAATTAATCACTCATGATAACCCAGCTATGACAAAGAGATGCTCACTTAAGCATAACTCTCAGATCGATTTCCAAGTAGGGTTCCATTGGAACCCATGGTTCTGATACCATATAAAGAAACGAGAATGAAGATAAATCGATTATTTCATTGATAGTAGAAAACCTTATATATACAACTCTATGAATATAAAATAGGAAATAAATATATAAAGAAAAGGAAACAAGACAAACTAGGAAATAAATCTCTACATATCTCAAATTACATAAATCAAACTAAATAAGAATATTATTAAAATATCTTCCAATATCTCACAACAACTGAACTATGAGACAGTTACAGATATGACTGTAGGAGTCACGACTGTGACTGTCAAGGATAAGTGTTCTTGGTGACTTTTTAGTGTCACATGCATGACTAAAGGAGTCACGGTGGTGACAAGTCTGCTATAAATAAGTTTCCCTAGTTTTCTTTCAAATACACGCTCAAAAGCTCCTAAACCCTAGCTCTCGTCCCCAAACACCAATATACCATTTTCTACCCTTTTCCAAGAGTTTTCTAGCCTTAAAAATATAAGATTTATTTTTAGATAGGAGTTATACAAGATATTTGAAAAAGAAATACAAGGAAAAAAGAAGAGTTCTTGAGAAAGAGGATTTGGAGCTTTGGGAGAAAGAAGAGAATCAACAAATCAAAGGCTTTTCTCGGTAAGTTGGGGTAAGATTTCGTATCCTCTATCTTCTTTCATCAAGATAAGGGTATAAGTGTGTTTTTAATAAAGATTTGAATGTTTAGAGAACCTAGGTTAGAAATTTCTAGGTGAGGTTGAGTTTTACATCTTGACCTAAGGTTGGGCCTTAAGGGTTGGAAAGTAAAGCTAAGAGGTGAGTCGTGTAGATTTCATGGATGTTTAATAGCCACAAACGATGTTTTGGTTGTTTTAGACATCAATGCGAAAGAAAGACCTCGACCACAAGGAAATGATCAAGCTTGATCTAGTACGTAGGGGATCAAGGAGTGCTTTTTGTGAATATTTATATACATTCTCTTTACAATCTTCATGAGTGTATTGCATGTATGCAAGGAATGCTTGTTGTTGTGTATTAAATGTTAAACTTGAGAATATGTATGGTAGTAATTAATTCTATGATAATAAATGAGATAGCAAGTAGAACACTAAATGCCCAATAAGGAAATTGAGAACATGGTTACTGTGTAAGGAAACAAGGGAAGTAAATGAGGTGGTTGCTATTGCTGGTTATGGATGTTAGAATTGATTAATGGCATTAAATGCTTGGATAATTCTTGCTTGAGTGTGTTTTTAATGTTGTGATATGAATGTGACATGTTTATATCCTTTGTATATTGAGAATGTTGTTATGAGATGTTACAATTGGTTATCCTTAGAAATGTGTGTATTGTGCATAGTTTAGGTTGTTTGATTTTGGGTATTGTAAGAAAACATAGTCACACATGTGATTCAACTGTCTTGGAGGTACAAAATGGTTTCCAACTAGGTTCACGGCCAAGCAAGTCATGACACCTATACATGTTTTTAAATGTTGTTTTAATGTGGAAAAGTTGTGCTTTTGATTTGATGTATGTGTGATATGTTTATATAAGACTTTTATGCCCGGGAAAGAGTATATTTAAATATGGTATCATAGTAAGAGGTCAAGAGATCTTAAACTTGTTGTGAGCGCCCTTGTATCCAATGGTTATTTCAGTTTTGTGACTTTTTAAACCGAACCGAACCTATATTAAAAAATATATTTTTATACATTTATATGTATAATATATATATATATAATTTATTATATATTAAAAATATATAATTATATATTTATATGTTATTTTAATATATTATATATTATTTAATTATAATATATACAAAACTGAATTAACTGAACCGAACCTATTTTTCGATTCGGTTAATAAAAATTTTTATAATTCTGTTTTCCATTTTTTTTATTCGGTTTGATTTTGAACCGAACTAATCAAATGCATACTTCTAGTGGTATGCCTATTTATATACATATGAATTATATGTTTATATGTACCACTGCGCAGGGTATATATAGCATGCATATGTTTTATCTTCCGCACATGTTGTAGATAGCTAAAAGAGTTGATAGGAGGACAAGCCCGCTACAGACCAAGGGACAATCCTAGGGGCCAGTGATAAGTTTATGCTATTCTTTTTGATTTTGTTTTATATTATGGGCTCTGAGTCGTTACACTTGTAAATGCCTTGAGCATAAAAGATATGTAAATTTGTAACTCTTCATATATTTTTGTAAAGTTTTGGCTAGTGAAAATCATTATATTGTATTTACTAAAGTTAAGGAAGTTTTTATTTGAGCATACATAAATGTTTTATTTTTATCAAATTATCATAACCATGGTGCATTAACAAGTTTTTAATTGATCATATTTTTTGTAACTTATGTATAGTAACATGCATGATATAATTAGAAAAAATTTAGTTATATCGAGAGGTGTTACATGGAGCCAAAAATTTTAGTCAAGAGGTTCAATTAGATTAGTAGATGTAAAAAGAAAGTATTGAATTCATGTATAGAAACATGCTTGATATAATTAGGGAAAATTTAGTTATATTGAGAGGTGTTACACATAACCAAAAATTTTAGTCAAGAAGTTCAATTATATTAGATGTAAAAAGAAAGTATTGAACATGTAGCAAAAATAAGTAAAAAATAGAAAAATATACCATATTGTTCAAAATAAAATAATATATTAAGATATTTTTTTTTTGAAAAATGTCAAGTTTATTAAATTATCTCTAAAAATTTCAAAAATTTGAAGAGGGACAATGTTCCTTTTACTCCAATGTAGCTCTGTTTCTGCTGTTACCTATTCATCGAATTCAATAATTTTCACAACTAACTTGATATTGTTGCAATTTCTAATGATTAGGTATAATAATTGCTTGCAACGTAAACAAATTTTGGATATGTGATAAGAAGAAATTTCAATTAACTTTTATTTTAATAAGTATTATTGTTATATTATGGACAATCACTAACTATTTTCTGTTTTATCTTCTTCATTTTTCAAAGGAAATTTGATATTTTTAATATAAAAAATATATATTATTGTTGTTATTAGAAAATAAATAAGATAAAAAAGAATGAAATACAAAGTATAATTACCATTCATTAATTTCTTTAATCAAGTACATGTTGGGCGAAGGAAGGGTGAGATTCCAACTATAGTACATCACTTTTATATTATGAAAAAATATATATTTTGATAATAATTTTTTACTTTTTAGGTAACCTGTTTAAATGGATTCAAAATTATTTTAGTAAAAAAAAAGTTATAGGATTATTTTTTATTCAATTATATTATTTTGACAACTTTATCATATTTTTTTGTTTATCAGAATCACTTCACTAGATGATTAAAGACTAATAAAAAAAAATACATACATATAGATTTTTTTATCAATATAAATTAACTTAAAATTATATAAAATAAGAAAATTCTTCTTGATTTTTGAATAATTAATTTGGTTGCTTTTTTAATAATTATTTCGGATAGGAGCATCAATTATTTTAAATGGGGTCAAAACCTAAATCTCTAATAAATTATAATTTTATTATTGTTTAACAAGTCAGAAGGGCAACGATCTCTATTGTATGAAACAGAAATATATAAAAAATTGGCTAAAAGGAAACTTAGCTCTTGAACTATGCGACACTCTAAATTTTGATTCGGTGAAGTTATAGTATTTTTTTTCTCTGTCAGAATCACTTCACTAGATGATTAAAGATTGTTTAACAACTCAGAAGGGCAATGATCTCTATTGTATGGGACAGAAATATATAAAAAAATTGGCTAAAAGGAAACTTAGCTCTTGAACTGTTGGACACTCTAAATTTTGATTCGATGAAGTTACGCTCTAAATTTTAAATTTTATTTCATCTAATAATTTTTTTATTTATATCACTTTCTAAAGTTTATATTCTATTTCTTCGTATTTAAAAATTACAAAGGTTATATTATATTTCTTCATATTTAAGAATTACAAGGAGCTTATAAACAATATTTTTTCTCTTTCATTTTTTTTTTATTTTTTCTCTCTTTTTTTTGTTTTGTCTCTTACTATCTCTCAATTTTTTTTATATAATTTTATCAGTAAAAAGTTAAAATAAAAAGTGAAATAATAAGTATTGTTGGAGTGCACACAATGTTCAAGGTAAACTAAAATAGAGAGCGAATTTTAGAAAATTACTATTTACTCCATTTAGTTTGATATAATACACTAATAAAACATACGGTTTGCTCTATATAGTTTGATATAATGTACTAGTA
Source organism: Balakata baccata (assembly GCA_949630135.1). Classification (NCBI taxonomy): domain Eukaryota; kingdom Viridiplantae; phylum Streptophyta; class Magnoliopsida; order Malpighiales; family Euphorbiaceae; genus Balakata; species Balakata baccata. Next base: position 4,719 of record CATIWF010159078.1, read on the forward strand.
TCTCTTTGAAATTTGAAAAAGAATATAATACATTAGTTAAAAAAATATTAATATTAATATTTTTTATTATTTAATATTAAAAAATAATAGTTAATACTTAATAAAAATAAAATAATAATATATAATAATATTAATCTAAATATTAAATAACATTTTTTAAAAAATAATTACTTATTTAATAATATTAAGATAATATTACGAAAAATAAAATTTAATATTAAATAATAAATTAATTTGTTTTTTATTCTTAAAAAATAATATTTGATATAATTTATTTTTTATTATTATGAAAAGACTATTAAATTTTAATTAAAAATATTACATGTCACTTTGTTATTGGTTATTGAGTTAAATTAACGAGTTAAGTCAAGAGCCACAAATTTTATATATATATATATATTTATTTATACTGATTTAAAAGATAAAAAATTTATAGTTCAAAAGATTAATTTGCCCATTTATTCTAAAAAATTTCATATTTTTATAATTAGAAAACTAGCAGTTAGTTATTAAATGCTGAGCTACATATAATAATTAAAAAAATATAATCTATTATTACAAAAGAGCAATAATATATATATATATATATATATATATATATAAAGCAAATATATCAAATAAAAAGCGCGCGGTTAACTAAATAAAGCCTATATTCTAATTAGTTGCAAACTTTCTGTTTTACCTTTTTATAGAAAATCTTATTTATGCTGTTTCTGTCTATAAAGTTCGTCTGAAAATGCCGGACAGTGACTCCACTGCCACGGTTGGCCCATTTGTTTCAGTGGCCACCGCATCTCTCTCTCCCAGTTCAAAACTTTTAGAGAAAGATATAGAAAAAACAAGATCGCATAAGTGACGGAATGAAAATGCAGAAGAAGAGAATGGTATCATCGCTCACCATGTGTTTGTTCCAATGCCACAGTGAAGGACCCACAATAAGACAAACAGACAAAACATCCCCTCTCTCTTTCGCCCTTTAGCAATCTTCCTTTCCCCTTTCTTTATGTTTTCTCAATTAATAATTCTAAAAGTTGAAGTGAAACCCTGTTTGCTATTATTTTATTGCCTTTTATCGCCCACTCCCATACTCACACCACCAAACAGACAACAACGCCCATCCTAATTACCCACATACAGACATACGCATACTCTTATATATCTTCTTTCTTCTAAATATTTTTCCCTTTACTTTGCTCGCCGGCAATGCCCACGCCGGTTAGCGCGGCCAGACAATGCTTAACGGAAGAGGCGGCGCGTGCTCTCGACGATGCTGTGGCTGTGGCGCGTCGCCGGAGTCATGCCCAGACTACTTCTCTTCATGCTGTTTCTGCTTTACTTGCTTTGCCTTCTTCTATTTTCCGCGACGCCTGTGCACGTGCCAGGAACAGTCCCTGTTCTTCCCGCCTTCAGTTTCGCGCGTTGGAGCTCTGTGTGGGGGTTTCTCTTGATCGCTTGCCGTCGTCGAAAACCCTAGATGAGCCTCCTATTTCTAATTCACTTATGGCCGCGATTAAACGGTCGCAGGCTAATCAGCGGAGGCATCCTGATAACTTTCACTTGCAGCAATTACACTGTAATCAGCAACCGGCTTCGGTTTTGAAGGTTGAGCTTAAGCATTTTATTTTGTCGATTTTGGATGATCCGATTGTGAGTCGGGTACTGGGGGAAGCCGGCTTCAGAAGTTGCGATATTAAGTTAGCCATTATCCACCCGCCCCTGACGCAAACTCCGAAATTCTCGCGGACCAGGTGCCCGCCAATTTTCCTTTGTAATTTGACTGGTCCGGATCTGGGTCGACCCGGTGTAAGCTTCCCGTTTACTGGGCTCGAGGATGGGGATAACAACTCCAGGAGAATTGCTGAGGCCTTAGTGAAAAGACATGGCAAGAGAAAAAACCTGTTGCTTCTTGGTGTTTGTGCCACTGATGCTTTAAGTAAATTTATTGACAGTGTAAATAGAAATTCAGGAGTTTTGCCCAGTGAGATTGCTGGGTTAAGCCTAATTTCCATTGAAAAGGAGATTATCGAGTTCGTTAGTGAAGGATTCAAGGATAAACAAAAGATGGGTTTGAAGCTGGAGGAGCTGAGACATAAACTGGAGCAGTATTCTTGCTCTGGTATTTTGTTGAACATCGGAGAATTGAAGGCTTTGATGGATGAAAATGCTTCCGATGATGCTGTGAGTTATTTGGTCTCAAAGTTGACGGCTTTGTTGGAGGGTTTTAGAGATAAGTTATGGTTGATTGGAGCTTCAGCAAGATATGAAACGTATTCCAAGTTTTTGGGGCAATTTCCAGCCATAGAAAAGGATTGGGATCTTCATCCCCTGCCCATCACTACTTCTAAAACTCCTATTGATTGTTTCGGCTCCAAATCTGGGTGAGTAGTTTTGTGTCTGTCTCTTTTCTTTTTCTTCATGTGGGATGTAGATTTATTGAAGTGTGTCATTTTTAAGGATTACTATCAAGGAAATGGGATACTTGCTTCTCAGACATAATTCCTTCTAGTGTATGAGTAGATGAAGATAAAATAACAGAGCTATATGGATTTGTATTCTGTGATTCCATCTCTGAGATTGACAATGTGCTGCTGCTGCTTTTGGATTGTCGTTTTCTTCTGTTCTTTAATGGTTTATTTCTTTTTTGTATTCGTTTAGTATGTGGTATACTGTTTATAGATACGTTTTCTATTCTATGTTTATGTTATTCTTTTTTGATGACTTGAGAATTTTATTACTCTGCCTTTTTTTTTAAATAGCGTTCTGTTCTTAAACGGTTCAAGTTCTATTCTTTTTTTCTTTTGGTTTTTCTTCTATTTGCTTTTTCTATAATTTCCTTCTTTAGCAAGAGTAGAATGCATTAAAATTTTAGTTGATCTACAAAAAGAACATCCAAACTAGTTAGCTATTTCTTCATAATAAACAAAATTTGTCTTTTTTAAGTGCCATTTGTGGGTTGGTAATGGAACATATTATAGCTTGGCCATGGTTTCATAAATAAAATACTGGCTAATTTGGTAACTAGTGACCGCATCTGGCACACTTAGTATGTTCACGTAGTTTTTTATATAACACCTTAGATATTATTTTATTTATTTCATATATGGCATAAGGTTGCTCGTTGCTTAGGATTTTCTTCCAAAATCCTTCGTGCTTCTGCCCATCTCGCATACAGTTTAGCTTGACTGTTTCTAACTACTGAATCTCACAGTTCGCTGCTCATGACATACTTACAGATTGATGGGGTCTTTTGTTCCATTTGGTGGATTCTTTTCTTCACCTTCTGATTTCAAAAATCCATTGAGCAACATAAATCAATCCATCACTCGCTGTCACCTTTGCACAGCAAAGTATGAGCAAGAAGTTGATGCAATGCTGAAAATGGGCTCAAAAATTTCAGTTTCAGATCAGTACTCGGAGAAATTACCTTCTTGGTTACAAATGGCTCAACTTGACAGAGGCTTGGGGTTGGATGCAGCTAAGGTCCGTTATTCCTAAATACTTGACTAAACTTATTGTGCATATACATAGCATCATTTCTTTTCTAAACTATATTCTACATTGATTGGTTTAAAAGAAATTATATTTTTCTATATTTCAGTTGTTGATTTTTGGCTATATATATAAATAAGAATGCGGCTCATCTCAGTGCAGACCATAAATGATGGAACAACATTGAACTCTAAAATATCACTGCTGCAAAAGAAATGGAATGATATTTGCCAACAGCTTCATCATGCTCAGCCATTCTCCAAATTTGATATTTCACCAAATAGGCCTGAGACATCATATGCAGAGGGCTGTCAATGTGTTGCAGGTATGGAGGAAGGCAGCTGTAGCAGCAGTTGCAGCAAAGGTTCATCACTTAATGAGAGTCAACGTGCAAATCTAAGTCTTCATGCTCATATAGACTCACAAAATGTTTTGCCAGATCAACATAACATGCTGATACCATTTTCTCCTGAAGCTCAGAATGTTAACAACCAACCTAAGCAAATAAAAGGTGCATCAATAAATCAGCAAAAACAGGAGGAAGGTCCTTGGTTTACTTCTTTCACTCTGCCCGATATGAGTATGCCTGCAGACCGTACATCATCTTCTAGTATCTCTCCTGTAACCACAGATTTGGGGTTGGCAACACTTTCTGCATCTAGTTCTCAGTTGCCAAATACTCCAAAATCAAATGAACATAAAGAGTATTTTCAGCAGTTATCAAGTTCTAACTGTGCTAGAATAAATGAGGGTACTTCACATCAGATAATTCAGTCTTCCTCACATTCTATCGCATCGCCAGGGGAGCAGTTCAATTCAAAAGATTACAAATCAATCAGGAAGGCTCTTATTGAAAAAGTTGGCTGGCAAGAGGAAGCTATATGTACTATTAGTCAAGCCATATCTCGCTGCAGGGCAGGATATGGAAGACATTGTGGCTCAACTGCAAGAGGAGATATTTGGCTCACTTTCATTGGACCGGACAAGGTTGGGAAGAAAAGAATTGCTTCAATTCTTGCTGAGACACTATTTGGTAGCCAGGAAAACTTCATCTATGTGGATCTCGGCTTCCATGAAGGGATTAGCCCATCAAACTCTGTCTTTGAAAGCCAGGAGTCAAATGATTATGATGTGAAATTTTGGAGGAAGACAGTAGTTGATTATATTGCAATGGAGTTGCGCAAGAAACCACCTTCAGTAGTGCTCCTTGAAAATGTAGATAAGTGTGATTTAGAGGTCCAGACTAGTTTGTGCCAGGCTGTGAGGACAGGTAAATTTTCAAATTCAATTGGGAGGGATATCAGCATAAAAAATATGATTTTTGTGACAACATCAAAAATTGCAATGGGTAATATGAACTTTCCGCCACAGAAGAAAGTTATTAGGTTCTCTGAGGAAAGTATTCTTGGTGCGAAAAGCTGGCAAATGCAAATAATAGTTCAACATGCTTCTGAGCATGTCAGCAGAAGCAGTGAAATCAACGTCAAGATTTCAAGAAAAATAACATCCAATGTGTTGTCTATGAATAAAAGAAAGCTAGATGGAACCACCGATTCTGCGGAGCAAGATTTTAGTTACGAGGCTAAGAAACGGGCTCAGAAAGCATTGGGATCCTCTCTTGATTTGAATCTCCCTGTACAGGAGACAGAAGAGTGCACCAATTCGGATAGTTTTGACAGTGACTCCATCTCCCAAAATTCACAAGCTTGGTTGGAAGATTTCTTTGATCAAGTGGATGAAAAGGTAGTGTTCAAGCCATTTGACTTTGATGCTCTTGCTGAGAAGATAGTCGGACAAATCAGCATGCAATTTCAGAAGGCATTTGGGTCTGAGATTTTCCTGGAGATTGATGAGGAAGTCATGGAACAAATACTAGCAGCTTCTTGGTCATCAGATGTGAGCACAGCAATGGACGACTGGCTGGAAAGAGTCCTCGGCAGAGCTTTTGCTGAAGCTCGGCATACTTATCATGCTAATGTTCAAAATGTTGTAAAACTAGCAACCTGTGAAGGCATTTTGGTGGAAGAACGAGCTCCTGGGATATGCCTGCCTTCAATAATTAATCTGTGAACTTATTTTTATCGCATACTAATGTTTCTTGTAATTATATGTATAATGTAGCCTTTAACATATAGCTTGAGCAGCAGAAATGCAATTTTTGGTTTATCAATGCCATAATTTTTGAAGTGATTCATCTTTCTGCTGTATTCAGAGTAAGTATTTAAACGTGCAAATACAAGAAGAAAAAGGAAAAAATATTTAATTCTATTATATATTTTCACTGATTCAAGTTCTCGTGTCCCTGTCTTTTATCTAATTCTATTAAATTTTTCTCTGCAAATAAAACATAAGAAAGCAAAGTGCATATAGGTCTATGCAACAAAAAAAATATATATATATACAGGTGCAAAAGTAGAGTCAATAGATTGTAAATTATACATCAGAAATATATAGATACAAAGGGAAGTGTTATCAATATTATTTTATATAATTTTCTCCGTTCATTTCTAATGAGAAAGACTGTATTTTTTCACTTATAAAATATTAATATTTTTATAATAAAAATTAGTGATTTAAAAAAAAGGATGCCATTTTAAAATTGTATAAGAAAGTGCGGTGAACTATTCAATAGAAATATTGCACATCATTTGCTAGTATTCACCTTAAAAGCAAGGAAAATTTTTATATATAAATTACTGTAATTTTGAAACTAGGTTAAATTCACTAGTTAATCTTTTTATTTTTGAAAATATATTAATTTCTCATATTTGATTTAGTATAGTAAATAGTCTTTCAGTAATTTTTTTTCATTATATATAAATAAAAATATTAAATTTAACATTTTTTTATCTTAAAAAATACAAAAAAAATAGCAAAAATTTTTTAATATCATTAATTTTATATTAAAATTATTTTTTTAATATCACATTTTTTAAATTAATAAAATATTAAATTTATTAAAATATAAATAAAATATTTTGAGTTGACTAACAAAATAACTCACAAAATATCCTAATAAAAAGTAACAAAAAAATTTTTGTAGTTAACTTTATAATATATTTTAAAAATTGAATGGATTAATTAGTACCTTCAAATCAAACCAGTGCATTAATAAATTTGCTCTAGAAAAAAAAGGTCTGGCCATCAGAACCGTTAAAAAGAACGCTAAAATCAACCTGATTCGACCACGTCATATCCCTTATCATAACCTCAACATAGCTCACAGCAGAGAATCAAATTAGCTTGCAGAAAGATACTTCTTCTCTTCCGTCTTCCCCTCTCACCCATTTTCTTCAACCAAAAGCAAAATCACTCGCTTCCTTTCTATCTCTACTGTTCTCATCTCCTAATTGTTGATTTTTAAATGATCCTTTGAGAACGCTAGGGTTTTAAAAATGAGCACCGCAAACAACTCAACCACCGCCGCCACCACCTCTAATGGCAGCATCAATACCAATTCCGGCAATCAGCAAAATCCTGCCTCCTACTTTTTGAAGCTCGCGCGGCAGTGTTCGCCTCTCCCTAGGTGTCCTTCCTTTGTGCGGATGGCTATGATGGAGGACGACGAGCGGGAGGACGACGAGCGGGAGGACGAGCCTACAGAGCTTAACACAATTAACAGTTCTGGAGGGTTTCTTGTGATATCCACAGATAAATTGTCTGTTAAGTACACAAGTGTGAACCTTCACGGCCACGATGTAGGTGCTGTTCAAGCTAATAAGCCTGCTCCTGTTAAGCGCCTTGTTTATTACTTCGAAATTTATGTTAAGAATGCTGGGGAGAAGGGGCAGATTGCTATTGGATTCACTAATGAGAGCTTTAAGATGCGGAGGCAGCCCGGGTAAGCTTTCTTTTTCAAATTTGGGTTTTGTTCAATTTAACAGTTGCGCTTGAAGGTTTCTTTTTTCTTCTTTTACTGAGGTCCTGAGTGTATGATGGGAATGAAAGGAAATTTAGGTCAATGTAGTTGCATTGAGGTTTTCAGATTTGATGAATCTTTTACTCCTGTGTGGTTGGTAAGAAATTTGTTAGAAATGAAAGAAATTCCGGAGTGATCCTTTGTCAGAATATAGCTAAAAAAATAGCTAAAGGACTCTTTGACGTCTACAGAGTTAGGGTATGTTTGACTCAGGGATAGTGCAGAAGCAATAGTTGTGATATGTGTACAATTATATTCTCCAGAATTAACCAATGACAATTTTAGGGGCACGGACTACCATCCCAAAGTTTGGATAGACTGTTCAAGTTGTAACAGAGAGCAAAGCTTGAAAATGGAGACATCATTCACACTAAGCGCCTTTAGGGAGTTGGTTACTGAGCTATATATACAAGGCTAGTACCAACAGAATACTGCCGGCTTAACAACTAGAAAACTAATTACAGTTACTTAACATGCAGCCAAAAGAACTAAGCTGAGCTAAAATGAACTAATACTACTAGGTAAATATCTTTACATTCCCCCTCAAGTTGGAGCTTGATGTAGATTATTCGAGCTCTGCCCAACTTGGACAGGATATTATTGAATGGAGGAGCAGATACAGCTTTGGCGAACTCATGTGCAAGTTGTAGATGGGAGGAGATATGCTGATATCCTAAATTCTGCTCTACAAGCTACTTCTTGAAATATAATAGCAATCCTCATGATCGTTATGCTAAGCAAAAGTTCTTCATTATGCTACTTCGCTCTGTTGGTGCCCCGAACAGTCAAAATCACTAGGAGGCACATATTAGCTTTAATATTTTGGAATAAGGGCGAGTGATTGTGTTGTTCTATTCACCTTTTAAGAGTTGATTTCATGTAACTGCTCTTATTCTATGGACATTAATAAATTACTCAGTAGTTTAAATAACTAAGTTAACCAGTGTCATAAAATTAGTAAAACCAACTAATAAAGAGACCCAAAATATATCTCAATAGTTTCTTGTGATTGGTAGGTGCTGGGTACTTGTTTTAGGAAATGGTGCCTCTCTTGAGGCCACCTGAATCACATGACTTATGGTCTAACTAAACCTTGAACGGAGGAGGCACCACACAATTGATAAGTATGATATAGGCCAACAATTATTATTGGCAGTATGGTTTTTAGACCTTAGGGACAAGGAAGTGTCTTCTTGGATGAGGTCTTATACACGACAAGGCATCTAGTGTAATTGCTTGTTTGGTTGAGGTCTTTTAAATAAAAGGCTTAATTACCACAAAAAACCTAAACTTTGGGGTTATGAACAATTTTGGCACAAAATATCAACTTTTACATTAGAATATACAAACAACGGTTTTTGTTTCAAAATTAACTTCCAATCAAAAAACCGGTAATTTAATCCTACGAGGCAGCCAAAAGTTTTTTTTTTCCCACAAAAAATAGATAAATCAGATGCAAATTTATAATTTTTTAAAAATGAAGGGTTAATTGTAAAAACTAAAAAAATCTCTCTCCTCCATCTCCTCTCTCTGACCAAACAATCATATAAACACTATACAATTGCTAGTAAACAGACTTAACCTTAGCTTCAAAGATGGATAGTTAAACTCAAATCGCATCTACAAATTTACATTTTATTTGCCCTATAAAATCAAAGAAAAAAAGAAATACTCAATTCCATTACAAATTTCCCAGCAAAGAACCCAAAATAATAAGAAATGAATGAAAATGAATAATTGTCTAGCAGAGAAAGAAACAAAAGAAGAAGAAAGATAAAATGTGACAGCCGAAGTAGAGAAAGAAGAAACAGAGAATGGAAACAAGAACAATAGCTTCAACAACATAAAGGATTTTGTAATGGGTTTCCATTTGAAAGACGAAAATCTCCATGGCCAAATCTAATCTTTCCTTATACTAGCTACAACCTTCTTCAATGACCATGTCTTCATCTTCCCCATTACAAAACCCTAATTTTCCTTCTCTCTGTCTCAGATGGAACACAGCTTCTCTGACCAAACAATCATATTAACACTATACAGTTACCAGTAAACAGACTTAAGCTTAGCTTCGAATGTAGATAATTAAACCCGACGATAGCATATGCTTAGTTGGCTATTCTTTAATGGATTTGGGTACCATTGGAGAAAAAGGAAATCAAGAAGTACGACTATAATCACAAATTACACATAATTGGAGAAATAGATGGAGATAGAGATAATTACAGGCAAATCTGGAAGGAAATCTGTCAAGTGAGGAACATCCTCGAGGACGAAGCCATCATCATTAACCGCTCTGTTAGAAGTTTGAGCTTTGACACAGTGAGGAATTTGGCGCCAAACAAAGGATTAGTGGATAACTTTCTAGATTTTAGATTGATGTTGCAAAAAAATAGAGATGATCTCAATTTTTGCAAATGTTGAGAGAGAGGGCGAGAAGAAGAGGCTTTGGAGAATGAGGACGCGATTGAAAGATGGAGGAGATAGGAGGAAGAGGAGATGGAGGAGAGAGAGATTTTTTTTTTTTTTAATAATTTTTAAAATTAACCCTTTATTTTTAAAAACTATAAACTTGCCTCTGACATCTATTTTTTGTGAAAAAAAAACTTTATGCTACCGTGTATGTTTAAATCACCGGTTTTTTTATTGGAAGTTAATTTTGAAACAAAAAATGTTGTTCGTGTATTCTAATGTAAAAGTTGATAGTTTCTGCGCAAATTGTTCATTGTCCCAAAGTTTGGGTTTTTTTTTTATTTATAATTAAGCCTAAATAAAATGTATAAGAGTTTATATGATGTAGATATGCAACCAATTATAGAAAGAAATCATAGAAAGTAAAATTAAATATTAGTTTTCCAACTTATGATCTTTAACTCGAGATTTATCCTTTGGTGCAAAGGTTATAGGTCCAGTGCATCACTAGGCAAGGTTGAGTCCTACAAGTATACCTTTGTTTTTTCAAGGCCTTTTATTTCTTTGGTGGAAGTCTTGTTGACTTTTAGTTACTATTATGTAATTGAGAAAATAATTTGGTGTGATTTAGTATATCATAAAATCGGATAAGAGTTCAACAGAATCTCAGACCTAGTGCCTTATCCTTTAGTTGCACCTTTGATGCCTAAAGCTCCAAGCATAAGCATGTGTTTAGCTGGTTACCATAGTTATTAAAGGCGCATTAAGGCGCTAAGAGGTCTTAGAGTCTAGGCGCAGGTGTGCATCTGAGTGACATGAGATGTAAAAATAAAAAATAATAAATTTTATTGTTTGACTATTAGTAAGGTGATATAATATTATAACTATTAGAACTTAAAACAAATAAGCCATAACAAAACAAAAACACAAATAGGAAAAAAAAAACTTAATTAAGGTTTGAAATCCTAAACACACAAGGCTGCTAGGCTTACTAAAGACTTGAAGTCCAAAACGCATAACACAAGGATTCTAATCTTACTAATACTATATTAAACAAGTTCTAAAACTTATCAATTATGAATTATCAAATTATGCTGATCAAATTGTCTTTGTGGATGCTGAAATAGATGTTTTTTTTGCTCTAACTTTTTTTTTTTATTGTTTATTTTGGAAATAATTAGGTGTGGTAAGGTCTACTAAAAGTTCTTTTCAATTTATAATCAATTGTTTAGATTTACGCACACAAAAAACAAATATTTAACTAATGTTACAAATGTGCGCCTCGCCTTAGGCCCAAAGCACACGCTGTTGTGATAGCGCCCACCTTTTGATTTTCAAAGTGCTAAGATTGACACCTTGCGCCTCGGGGTGCGCCTTTAACAACTATGTGTCTTACGTAAAGCTTCAAAAATTTGTATTTGCTGATCCTTGCACCTGAAGTACTATTGTAACAGCTTTAGCATAAAACTCAATAATATTTTCTTCCTAAAGGCTCCTTCAAGTTTGGAGGATTAAAATTGGTGGATCTGGTGTAGAGTTATGGAACGGCCTTTTTAAATGTGCTTCTGAGTTTGTGAGGGTGAACAAGTTTTGGTTGGGAGAGCAGCTTCAAGTAGTTATCATGCCTTGTTAGTGAGATATAGTGGTATATATACTGTAGTTGTTATTAACCCTGCCTATCCTTTTCAATCCTTGTGGCAGGTGGGAATCAAACAGTTGTGGATATCATGGAGATGATGGCTATCTATATCGTGGACTTGGAAAGGGAGAGCCTTTTGGGCCAACTTTTACAGCCAAGGATACAGTTGGTGCTGGTATTAACTATGCTTCACAGGAATTTTTTTTCACGTAAGACAGCCCCTTTGGTCAGTATGTTTGGTGCTGAGTTGAAAGTATTGCTGCCTGTGTTAATTTTGAGATTGTTAATTTGCCTTTTATTAATCATGAAAACCTTTATTTTTACACATGCTCCTATGTTGGTGTAGCAAAAATGGAACGGTGGTTGGGGCAGTGAACAAGGACATAAAAGGTCCCTTATTCCCTACAGTTGCTGTTCACAGTCGGAATGAAGAGTATGTCGTAACTCTTAAATACTTGTGATGTTTAGCTAATATTTTGGTACACTTTGCTTGCTAATTCTTGAGCCAGATAAGAAATTCAGATGTTTTGTCATCTTCTAGGTGACTTTTTGATGTAGGTCAATGATAATCTATTGATTTTAGTAATTGACATTTTGAGTACTATATTTTATGCTGCAGCTCTTTATTTTGTATATTCATCTTGATGGTTCTTCCTTTAAAACTCAATAATTATGGAGAATAAGTATCTGTTCAGTCTTCTTTGCAATTGATGATTTGCTTGATTTGGAATGTCACACAGTATACTTCTTTGACACAGAACGAACAAAAGCAACACAAAATGGATTAGTAAATGAATATTTAGCTGCAGTTGCAATTTTGCATATTGTTGAAGTGACAGTATGACAGCCTTTTTGTGCTTCAGCTTGTCACAAACAAGAATTTGTGGTAGAATAAAAATTCACTTCTTAATAATATGAGAAAGGGGTAGATTTAGAATGATCTTGAGGACCATTAGCATTGATTTTTCTGCCAGTGTGAGTATATGCTTGGCAAAGACACCTTATGGCTTCAAAACTAAATTTAAAGGTCTCCTAGAGTAGTTGGTTTATGAAGTACTTGTAAAGTAAACATTTTAACCATATTAGGATTATGAGTTGTGAGGTCCTTTATCTTAGTGCATTACTTTGTTTTTGTGCTTGTGCATGCACGTATGTTGGAGGTTATACTGAACCTAAGATGCATGCATTTGATTTTAGTGCATTGGGATCCTAGGAAAGATACTAGTTAGATGATAGATGGTTGTGATACTCTGAAATGTCTTCTATCTTGTAAATTACTGTTTGTAAAAATCATTCCTTGACATAATTTATGTTAGGAGAAGAAATAGAAATCTCTTCAATTTCTCTTGAATTTGTAAAAGGTACTTCTTTGCTCCATGAGATCTAACAAAATGTCTAGTTTCTGCACTTTACAACTTTATATTCCATCTGTCTCATAAAGATCGGCTTACATCTTCATTTGTCTCAAATTATAGCTCACTTTCTTTTTTAAAAATATAGTTAGTTTGTTAATTCTCGATTATGCACCTATTTAATGTTATCAACTAATCTGAATTATTATTTCCTAGATTCCCAATATGTCCCTAACTAATCTAGTGGGTATATTAGAAAAAATATATAGTTACAACCATAATAACTAAATTTTCTTAATTTGTGTGAAACTAAAAGTAGGCCTATCTTTATGGGATGGAGGGAGTATATTAAACATTTTGATATGGGCTTGGACAATTTTTTTTCCTCACTTAATTTATTCCTCAACTTACAAACTGTGAATGTATTTGTTGTAAGACTAGCTGTAGATATGTCTAATTAGCTGATTTTATGTAATTAGCTTAATTGGCTTGATTTGTTTCCTATCTTCTATTCCTTAGGGCTGTATATATATATTGCCCATTGCTATCAATATCATATCACCAAATTCTCTATTGTTTTAATGGCATCGGATTCTGGTTCGATCCAGGGACTTGTGGGTTATGGACCTTATGGTATTCAATGCATCACAGATACAGCCCATGTTCTCTCAAGGCTTATTTCTTGTCTGAAAATGGCACTAAAATAATCACGTTAAAACTTCTCTATATGTTTCCTCTTATTTGCTAAATGTGCAGATATTATTATTATTATTTCAATAAATATTATGATTTCCTAATATGCATATTTTATATCAATCAAGCAGGATTGAAGTCAACTTTGGGCAGAAACAATTTGCTTTTGATCTTAAGGCAAGATATTTTTGTGTTTTCTTCTTCCTTTCTGTGTATTATTTTGTTGTAAAAATGTCTTGCATTTATGATATCATTGCTGAAGCATATAAATTTAAGTTGTATATATAAAATAGATGATAAAGCAACGCGCCTGTCCTTCTGCTGGCCATTTAAATGATACGACTGGGTGGCAAAGTCTTGTTGTATTTAGGTGGTGCAGTGTTATTGTCCTGGTGTAGCAGACAAGTTTTTTTTTTTTTAATTCATCACTATTTTCTGCTTTTCTAAAAGTCATTTTGTGCTGCATCTTATAGTTATAATGGAATAAAATGCAATTCTGTTTTGTTTAGTGATGGGTGCTCATGAAACTTATGTTTAATCTTGCTTGAAGAAAGTAAATTTCATTTTTCAAGCTGACGTATTACTTGTAAACTTTTCTTGAGGTTGTAAATTCTCTTGTTCCTTGTCATATGTATAACTTTAATAATTTGATTTGAAGTATTGGGTTAATTTGTATGACTTTTGCTATTTGATTTCATTCTTGTGTATAACTTTGTATTTAGTTGTGTTGAAATTCTTGCAATTGTAAATACAAGTGCTTGTAATATTAATTTTTACCTTCTGTGTCGTGTGTTCTTTTGTTAGGAATACGAAGCACAGGAACGGATGAAGCAGCAAGCGACAATTGACAAAATATCCTTGCCACCAAATGTCAGTTATGAGTAAGTTTAGAAATTATTGATGTTTTTTCTAACAGGATCTTGTCTTTTTCGTTGTGAGCAATACAATCTGTGTTAAAAGAAATATTTAGAATATTAAATTTGCTTATTGGATCAAGGCAATCAAGTTCTCTCGTAGATCTCCTGTCACTCTGGCTTTCTTTATGGATTTGATATTTCTCAAACTTAAATTTTGTTTTTCCAAAATTTCATATTGGATGACCATTGACCTGGCATATGTTGGGATCAAATAATGTGGAATGAGGTACAAAGCTGTTGTTTCTAAGAAGTTCAAAAGTACTTTTGGACAAGCTGTTAAACCCCATTGCTAAATTACATGGACTCTGGTCTCTTTGGTTGGAACCTAATGGATGTCCAGTTGGGTAGCTCACACTGACTGAGCTTCCTATTGTTTCTCCTATTTCATCAACATCAGACTATTTACTGCATTGATCCTGCTAGTCAGCTTGCATTGAGAGACTAGAATTGTTGTTGTTCTTATATATTTTCCCTATCTTTTCTTTTACTTAATTATTTATTCATAATGTATAAGCAGACTTGTTCGCTCCTACTTACTGCATTATGGCTATGAGGAGACTCTTACTTCATTTGATTTGGCTAGTAAAAGTACAGTTCCTCCTGTATTTATAGCTCAAGAGAATGGCTTTTGTGAGCAGGATATTATGTATGCATTGAATGAGAGAAGAACTCTTCGACAGGTATGTATTTGTTTGATGATAGGATTGTCTATTTGAATTTATGATTATTATCTGGTGGCCTATGGCATGTGTTGGCTGTGAATGGAATTCATACTAAATGTAGTAATATTTTATTTAAATATAATGCGGATGGTTCTTTAGCAGAAAGATTAATGTGTTTTCTGGTAAATATGGTTATAAATGGGGAGCCCACTATTTCTTATCAGGAAATATCTCCTGTAATCAGCCAGCTGACCCCCTCCTGAAGTCATGTCTCTTGTTGGGGGGTCTCTTTAATGCATCCAATTTGCAGTTCAAAGCAATTTCTTTTTTCCGGGTTTTTTTTTCTGTTGTTGAATTTTTTCTTAAAACTTTCATTTATATTGTAGCTTGAAAGACCTGAAGAACCTTGGCTCTCTTTTGCGTGATATGGTTGTTCAGTACTTGTAGCTATAGTCCAGGTTGATATTTGCCGTTGATTTACTTTTGAAATATATAAACTTATCACTACTACAATTCCACAAAGAACTTTGCTAATCATTACTATAATTGCGTGAAGAACTTTCTTCATTTTCCCCAAAGAAAAAGAAACCTCAAAAGATGGGTCTTTAGATTGTTTTCAGATTTGCTACAGTAGAAAGCTACTATATGATGTAATTGTTAATGAAGCAGCTGACTATTAGGAGATGGCCTATGGGTGCATTGTTTAAATCATCATGCTAGGTTAAAATGTGGTGTTGCAGCAATGACACAATAATGGCACTTGTTTGATTTTAGAGTTTGTATGGGTTTAGAGCTAGAGCTTTTACAGAGAATATTTAGAAACTCATGTTTGCATATTCCGACAACAAAAACTTTTATAGAAAGGTAAAAGTAGTTGTTTTCTGGAATTGATGGGAGATTGGTTGGCCAGCTTCTGCTCACTGTTCAGCTTCCTCAGTGTGGTGTTTGTATTCCTTTATATTTTGGATTGTGTGAATCATGCATCCAAGAGAAGGTGCATATAGAACACATTGGAGACAAAGTGAGAAAAGGATGTTTAAGATGGTTTGGACACGTACTATGTAGATCACCAGATGCCCCATTTCGAAAATGTGATAGTTTAGTAGTAGAAGGTAGAAAGAAGGGTAGAGGTAGGCTTAGGATCATGTGGGGCGGTCTAGCCTTGGACAGCTGGATTTGGAGACAGAGGATCCATATATCTGACCACATGTATTATGAGATTAAGGCCTACCTAGCTGTTGTGAATCATGCCAAAATCGGTTGGAGGCATTACGAGAAGGGCACAGGAACGGCAGAGCCATTTGGTTTGGGGAGCAGCTCTGTTGTGGCATTGGATTATTTGACAGATTTGGAAGGATTAGTTAGGTATATGTGAGAGCAATGTACCCAAGTCTCCTTATCATTTGTGCTCTAGGTTTTACATGCTCTTATTACTTTTGGAAGTTTAGCAAGCTTGTAGGTGTTCTCTGTTTCCATTACCCATTTAATTTTTTCCATTTTCTATTCTTTATTAGGTATTTGCCCTTTGTATAGCTTGTGTATTTGGGTTTCACAAATTCTGGTGAATGTAAATGTTATTTGGAGATAACATAATGCACCATTTCGCTCAACTTTTTGCCTTTTGCTTTCTTTCTTTTTTTTTAATTAAATTTTTTTTTGTAGTGAAAGTAGTGATAAACAAAAAAAATCATGTTAGGTAAATATATAAGCTTTGAAGTAATGGTAAAAGAACATGGTTAGTAAATAAGTAATTTCACATGTTGCTATTGGTTATTAGTAAAAACAAATATTTTTATCTATAAAAAAATTATTTTTATGTATATGTTCCATGCTTGTGGTGGTGATGATGGTGACACTAACAGAGCAGCAATCCACATGAGAAAAGCAAAAAGAAAATTTGTTTCCTTCTTGCACAGCAACTTTTCTCCTTTTCAGTTTTTCGCCAGAGTTGCTTTTCACTAGTCAATCAAACAAGAATTTTGCTTTTCGCTCTCACAGTCACAAAAACCAAAAGATTGGTTTTTAGTTGAGATCAATTTTTGTGCAGGCCTTTGGCATGTGTTTTTTAATTTTCTTAAATAGATGCTTGGTGAGGAGGTGTCAATGAATTATGCCTTTTTCTTTCCTCTTTTCATTTTTTTAAATGCCCACTTTCTGTGTTTCATTTATGAAAAGGTTGGTCAATGGTGTTTCACAATCCATGATGTTCTAATTTAATATGGGAATGTTTTCAAGTCGGTTCTATGTGATAACAAATTCTCGAGGTAGTTATAGAGACATTGTTTGCACAGAAGCTATGTTGGCAGATAACAAAAATTTCTTTCTTGATTTATTTTTTATCATTATGCATTTCGCTATCAATTTCTCCTCCGGAATCTGGGCTGTTCTATGGCCATTGAACATATTTCCTCAGTCTTTGAGATGAAGCTATTGGATTTGGTATTCTAAAAAAGTTGATATTTTTCTTCTTCTTCTTCTTCTTCTTCTTCCCTCTCTCTCTCTCTCTCTATTGGGTGTACTGACATTTATTATTATTGATGAAGCTAATCAGGAATGGTGATATTGATGCAGCAGTTGGTAAACTTCGTGACTGGTATCCTCAGATTGTTCAGGTGAACACATGTTAGTGACATTTTGTATCACCATTTATTTGTTGATCCATAGAGCTCTCTTTTGCAAGAGGAGGATTGGGTTTTGGTTGGGTGAGGGGATGGGGGATTTCAAAAATATTTTTTAAATATTTGTTTGTGGGCCTTATACATGTTGACCCTCAAAAGTAAACTTTCTCTATTTTTTTTAAACTTAAAAAGTGAATTTTCTAAATATGCAATGGAAAAAAAATTCGTGAAAGAAAAAGAAAAAAGAGTCAATATTGTTTTTGTTTCATTGTGGGTAATTTTACTCTTGTCGGATTCTTGCTCTGTCTCAAATTTTGGTAGTCTTTTATGCTTACCTTTTCCTATTTCTGTGTATTTAAGACCTAGTGAGATCTTGTATATGATTACAATCACTCCTGTTTCTGGAAATGCAGTTCAAGCTCTGCTCTGACTGTTATTGATATTGTTGGATTCTTGCTTTGTCTTTGTCTCAATTTTTTGGCAGTCTTCTATGGTTATCTTTTCCTTCAAATTTTTTGTATTTAAGACTTGGTGAGATCTTGTATATGATTACAATTACTCCTGTTTCTGGAAATGCTTAGCTCTGCTCTTATTGTTATTGATATTGGGGCATCTTTTGCCATAGTTTTCTTTTCTTGATTAGTATGTTCTCATTAAAAAATTGCTTTGTATTGTTCAAGTATTGACTCTTTATTTTGCCTTTTGCAGGACGAAAGATCTGCGACCTGCTTTCTGCTTCACTGTCAAAAATTTATCGAACTGGTTCGGGTATATTTTCTTGCTTATTTAATTTGTTTATAGATAGTCTTTATACATTTCAAAAGAGAAAATTTCAATATCTGATTGGTGATAGTGATAACATATTCATTTAATGTTGGGAAGCTTTTGCCTGCAATTTTACGATAGTATAACGAACGTCTACACTTTTTCCTGATGCAATTATGTTACTGCTCCAATATACCTTGAAGTATAAATTTTCCTCTACAAACCGTTAATGTCTATATGTTGCAACTGATGCTATTTGTGGTTTGATGTTGCATATCTTGACAAGGTTATTCACATACAACTTAATGTAACACATGTAGGTTGGAGCACTGGAGGAGGCTGTGAAATATGGAAGGATTGAATTGGCAAAATTCTTTGAGTTGCCTGGGTTTGCTGATCTAGTTCAGGTACTAGCAACTTTCATTCATCAAATAATAATAGTATCTCGTGTCTGAGATACATGTTCTGATTTTGGGGGTTGGTGAATCAACCTTTTGTGACCTGTTAGCAACTATGCTGTCTCTGTGCTATGAGAAATTGTAGTTCTGTAAGTGATTCTGTATTTAAGTTTAAGATGTGAAGATGTAAATGGCCGATGGCAGTCAAATTTTGAAGCACCCTGCTTCCTTTCTGGTTTAAACTTCTCGAAATTATTGAATGAAATTCATGAATGCCATTCTTCAACTTCTTTTGATTTGAGAAAAATACTCTAGTGTCAAACATGGACAAAAAAAATAGCAAGAATGCCATTGCTTCAACTTCTGTTGATTTGAGAAAAATACTCGCTACTGTGAAACATGGGCAGGAAAAAATGCTATTTTTCATTGTCTTATTCATTTATGCTCTTTGGAATAAGGTTAAATAGATCAAAAGAAAGAAAAATCCTTCACTTCTTACTCATCTATGCGAGAGAGAGTTCTGATTGTTGCCAAGAAAAGCGATTTTTTCTTGTGAAGGCATTTATTCCCTATTCTCAGAAAGCTTTTCCTCATTGCAGTTTGATTAGAGTCAGAAGGAAACCAATTTGTTTCACTTGTGAAATAATAAAATAAAACAGAATCTTTCAGTCGCATATCATAAAGATAATGATTTGAGGTCCTTGTTTATTGATGTGTTGAATTAATTGTTTATTCTTCTACTATTTGGGCGATATATGTTACCTTGTGTATCTGCTGGCTGTTTAAAATTGAGGTTGTGATCATCTGCGTAATGGCACTTTCTATCCTGAGAAGAATGGGGTGGAGGGTGGAGTATAGGTTAGAGAAGAGTGTTTCATTTCACATTGCTGGATTCTAAAGCTAAATAATCTATGGAACTCTCTTCTTCTCTGTAGGACTGTGTTGCTTTGCTGGCATATGAGAAACCACAGGAGTCCTCAGTGGGGTATCTTCTTGAAGAGTCACAGCGTGAGATTGTGGCAGACACTGTGAATGCTATGATCTTATCAATAAATCCCAATCTGAAGGATTTGCAAGGCTGCTTACACTCATATCTCGAGAGGTTGCTCAGGCAGCTAACAGTTTGCTGTTTGGAGAGGAGGTCATTGAATGGGGATCAAGGTGAAGCTTTCCATTTGCACAGAGTACTTAACAGTGGCAAGAACACCAAGTGCTAACTAAATACAATCTCTTTTTGCTTATGCCGTCCATCTTTCTCTGTTGTTCATATGCCAGTTGACATTTTCCGGAACTGCAATTCAAGGGATCAGATAAGACAGTCTGGTGTGCTTTGGTGGAAACCCCATAATGGATATAGCTTAGCTGACAAGTGCATCTTAAGTTTGGGGTGTACGGTACGGGTGTTCCCCTCAAAGCTTGTAACCTTGCAAAATTTGATCTTCAACTGTGGCCTCTGACTGTTAATTTAAGGATTTTCTGTATATATTTGCTTTACAGTTGTATACCTTGTCTAAGATATTTTTAGCTGTCATTCTCCATCTGATTCCTAAAACTGAAAACTTCAGACAGAAAAACCTTCCGCTTATGCCATTTTCGTTATCTCCCAGTTTGTGAAAAATAGGGTCAGGCATGAGAATAGGACTCCTGGCCCAATCTTTTTGAAGCTCTTTTGCTTCTCTCTCTCTCTCTCTTTATTATGTTAGAGGTTTAGAAGTAACTAAGTTAAACTAACAATAGGAACTTCAAAGCAACTGTGAAATAGGAAACGAGTGAGATAATTTTGCTAAAAAATGTGATTATTTACACGATTTAATTTTTATTTTCTGTTTTATAAAAGATGCGTTATTCGCTAAGCATTAGTCAATTGGTTCTTCAGACGGGTTGGTTTGGAAGATTTTTTCAGTAATGGCACACATTAGTATTTCTTCCTATAGTTAGTTTATCTAATCACTGTAAGAATGTTTATATTTATCTAGCTTAGTGCAGCACATAATTATCAGTTCATATGATCAGCTATGATTAATTAAGAGAACTAGTATATATATCCTCAGAAAAGAACTAGTTATATTGGAAAATTTTCGTATATATAAATTAGTGTGTTAGACAAAATAATTTGTATGGCACTCTTAT
The DNA here is from genome assembly GCA_949630135.1 of Balakata baccata. Classification (NCBI taxonomy): domain Eukaryota; kingdom Viridiplantae; phylum Streptophyta; class Magnoliopsida; order Malpighiales; family Euphorbiaceae; genus Balakata; species Balakata baccata. Next base: position 25,710 of record CATIWF010159078.1, read on the forward strand.
TAATTTGGTTTACATACAATAATTTCTCACTTATAATTGCAATTTGTCAAATTTAATGATAACCTTCCAAGTCAAGGTGATCCATTTTTCTTCCTCAAATTATTAGTTTTCTTCAATTATTACAGTGGGTTTTGTCACAGCATTTTTGTTGCATTCTTAGCAACTAATACATGTGCATATCAAGCAAAATAAGGAGACAGCAAAAAATATTTATTACTATTTAGAAGATTCATAATAATAAGGCTTTAGACCTACAGACACAACAACTCAGATAGCACAAGCATCCTCGTTGAAGATTGGTGAAACTGAGACAGAAATTCCGTGATTATAGTAAAAGTTGCAGCTTTATGTCATTTAAAAATTTCCAATGCAGACCAGTTATCCAGCTTTAAAATCAAATTTCAAAACCCAAGCTGTCAAGCTCCATGGTGGCCAAAAATAGTTAAGATTAAAAAAAAAAAAAAAAAAAACTCATCCAAAAACTTATTCAATTACCAATAAATTTTAACTTAATAATATTATTATGATGATCAGAGCTATAAAATTTCGAATTTGAATATTCAGTTGGACTTCTTTACAGAAAAAAAGTATTTATTCAATTCATATCACTAGCTATGACTTCCTTGGCTGCAGTTGCATCTGTTCATCTCTATTTGGTTTGGGGATTTTGCATTATTAAGCAGCAAAAACAACCTCAAATTGAAGCATTAGTGCTAATTAAACAGTGGTAACATATTTCATGAGCATGGCCACAATATCTGGCTGAACCTTTGAGGCTGATTCCTTCAATTTTGTTATTTTGATCTCAGTTTCCTCTTCAAGCCTTTTCACAGTGGACCCAGCATTCCCACTTGTCTACATATTCAATCCAAATCAATAAACTCCTGAAAATAATTCTATGCAGTTGAAAAAAATATATCCATTGACATACCTCAGAGAGCTTGTTTTGATACTCAGATTCCATATGGGACCTATAATCAGCAGATTCTCTCTCAGCTTCTTGTTTAGCTTGCTTTAATCTTGCCATCTTCACTGTCCAATTAATAGTAGAACAAGAAATCTAACATTCAACAAATTAATTTGATTAAATAAAAATTTTATTACACCATTGGTTAGTTTCTTACAGTTCCTAGCAGCAGAAACAATTTGTTGGGCCTCTTGTTCTGCAGTTAGCAGCATCTGAATGCCTCCTTGACCCCTCATTGAATCCATCCCAACTGCATTTTCAAGGTTAAAAACATTAATGGTAACGAACCTTATCACTATTTTGAAAATTGATACTAAACCTTCAGTTTGATGTAAATTACTACCAATTTTTTTAAAAATGTTGCAATTTGAAACACGAGTTCATATTCTGGTACTATTAAGATGATATGGCACTCTGAAAATATACTACATAGCATGCTGCCTGTATTTTTTTTGCTGCCATATCATCTTAACGGAATAAAAATATGAAATCAGGTTCTAAACTACAACATTTTCAAAAGAATTAATACCAATTCACATCAAAATAAAGGTTTCATACCAATTTACTACATTAGTTTGGTATCACTGGTATTCATAATCCGTATTTTCATTCTCTTAATTACTTATTGCGAATCAATAATAATATTTTGGAAGCTGCCTAATGATTAAATAAGAACATAAAAATACATGTGATTTTTCCTTGATTTTTCATTCACATTATAACCTAATTTATAACACAAACATTCCTAATTGAAAAATTACAAACCAAGACGAACAAATAAATAAGGAAAAATTAATAGTTAAGATGAATCAGATTTCGATTAATCAATAAAATATAATTGTTTTGAATGAAATAGTAGACAAGTGATTACCTGAATTGAGTAGAAAGAATTGTTTCCTATAATGGGTGGAAGTGATTTTTTTTTTTTTCTTTTTTCTCTCAAACAAGAGCTTGAAAGAGATAGAGAGAGGTGTTCTCTTACTCCAAAGTTAAAGGAATTAGTTTTGCTAATTTTAGTCAAATCACACTAATATACGAGATTTGTTAGTTTTGATGATTAAAAAAATGTGGTCTAATGGGAATTTTAATAATTTTGTTAAGCAGTTTGGTATAAATGAATTTCATAATATTAATAGAAATTATTTGTAAATCAGGGTAAAATGTTTTTTTTACTAAAATTTTTGTATGTGTATCAAATTGATTTTGAAGCTGAGTTTCAAATTATGATATCCAAAATTTTTTCGGTATTCATATCAGTAAATCCAACGGCCAAGCGTCTACATTAGTAAATCTGATATTCACGTCAGCATGAATCAGCCGAAAAAGTATTTTGTACTATCAACTGAAAATAATTCTAAAATTTTGGTACCAATTTGATACAAAACAAAATTTTGGTACCAATTTAATATATATACAAAAGTTTTGATACCATTAATTCATCTTACCCTATAAATTACTTATAAACTTTAGTTTAAAAATTAATAAGTTAATTTATTCTGTTTTTTACATTCACATTTTTATTGAATTATATAGTCATTCTATTAAATTTTAAAACCTTTAGTAAGAAATAATATTTTTTTCTTCAGAAAATACTAATATAATATGTCAAACTTATAGAAATACTAGTACCATAAATCAAACTTGCAAGAGAATATTAGTGTAGTATATAAAATTTTTAAAGGGTAAATAATATAATTTTCAAACCTCAAGAATAACTAATGTATTATGACAAACTATAAACAACAATTTGTATTTTTTTCAACAGTACTGGTGATTATGGCAATCCACTAATTTTCCCAAATTAAATTTGCATCATGTGAGGGCACTATATGTTAAAAAGTCAAAAATTGGCACGAAAGAAAGACTATTGAAAGCTGACTTTGACAGCATTAATGTTTAGCCAATTGATTGTCACTTAGAGAAGATGCTATTGGTTCTGCAATTGACAAAAAATATATCATACATATATACAAAATATATAGTTAAACACAATGCATATCCATTACCCTCATAATTCAATACTGGAAAATATTGGTGGATAAGGCTAAGCATGCCTGATTATCAACTTCTTTTCATTCTTCTCCTATTCTATGGTATGTTCTTAATTAATTCCTTCTTAATGAAAATATATGCTTATCTTTAATAATATTTATATGATATCAACGGTAACGATCATGTGTTTGGTTTTTATTTATATGATTCAACGGTAATAATCATGTGTTTGGTTTGTATTCATATGATTCAACAGTAACGATCATGTGTTTGGTTTGCTAGGGATGAATAGCGAAAATATTTATAGGAGAGCCGAAGCTTGCCCTCTATATTGCTTGGCTGTTGAGTACATGACTTGTGAATCTTCAGGAGATAAGAAGCTTAGCCCTGCCTGCAATTGTTGCTTAGCTCCAAAGAATTGCACCCTTCACCTTGGTGATGGCACTTCTATTTACTGTAAGCCTGCCTAATCAAAACTAAAAGACTGGCTGTGCACGACTTGTCGTTTGCTATTCTAAAATAAAAAAAACTCTTAAAGATGGAGAAATATGTTTTTCTCATCGTGTTCCTTTCCTTTGCAATAATAGAACAAAAACAACAGTTGTAGGATTCGATATTGAACTTATGATCTTGCATCTTTATTATTGCTATTTCATGGAAGTTTATATTAGTTTGCATGTTCAATTGGAATCCTCTTCCCTATGTCCTTTGGCTATAATTCCCTATTTTGTATTTTCTCCTTTTGATAGTGTGAAATAAATAAATAAATCATTATTTGTTCAATGAGAAGTGAATGGTAACCGGAGATAAAAGATAAAACTCATAAATTAATTAAAAAAATTTATAAAAATCATCACATAAATATTTTGATTATTTTTATTCAAAATCTCTTGTTTCTTAGTTTAAGTAAATTGAATTCTACTAATTTATATAAGGTTAAACTTAAAGTATAAAAAAAAACCCTAAATTTTTATGGTTGTACAAAAAATAATATATACTTTCAATTTCTTCAATTAAAGGAACGAATTTTTAATATTTTATCAATTTAGATATCTCGTTCAATTTGATAGAAAAAATTACTAAGCTGTTTAATTAATGTCATTACTATTGAAATATTAATATTGTCTTATGTGAGTAAATAAAATACCTATAAAATGTTGATAAGTCAATTAGTTAATCAACAAAAAAAATATCTTCATAAGAAAATTCAGATAAGTTAGCAATTTTTTCTACAAAATTAAACGAAATATTTAAATTGATAAAATATTAAAAAATTGTTCATTTAATTGAAAAAAAATTGAAAATACATATTATTTTTAGTAATTTAGCCTTTATAAAAATATCATCAAATATTGTATAGTGCAAGTTTTATTAGTTTAAAGTAATTTTAGCAAAATATATATATATATATATATATTTTACTAGGTATACTTTTTTTTTTTTGACAAAAACATTTTACTCGCATGCTTAAATAACTCAACATGAAATGGTTGCTTTCTGACATTTATTTTAAAATTTTTAATACTTTAAAAAAGTAATTGACTTGCAATTTTTTTTAAAAAGTATTTTTTACAAGCGTCTACAATATTAGATTTTTCATTCGGGTTATTCTAAATTGATTCTTATTTGATCCAAAACTTTTAATTTTTAAATTCAATCAATTTAATGTGCAATGACATGAAATAAATTAACCGCTAAATTAGTACATATATACAATCTAACAATAATAGTAATAGCAATGAAGATTTAGAGCCGATACACATAAAAAAAATTCAATTCTTGTAGTTATCGCTTAATTCTGATGGATTGAGTTGTAATGCTATTGTATTTTTAGATAAGTCAAACTTGATAACTTTTAGCAGAAGCATCTTCATCCAGATATAGATCACACTAAAATATCTGCAGAAGGATATCACACCTCACAATAAATGAGAAAAAAATAAATCTTACAATAGATAAGGATATAAATATTTATTATGAAAAATACAAAACTAAAATTCAATAAGAAAAACATAAAAAATACCAAAATAAATAACAAAGCTAATGTTATTGTGCATAAAATGAAGGAAAAAAAAAAGGCTACCGTTGGTGTTAAAAGCCGGCATCAGCCCTTAAAAAGAAGAAGATGATGGCTAGGTTTTTTTTTAGAGAGAAAAAATGGCAATTAAATAAAATTAATCAAACAATTGTAATAAAAAGAATATAAATGAAAATTTGTAAAAATATATGTAGTTACTATATACATGACAAAACATAATTTATATAATTTTTTAAAGGTGAGATATAATGATTTTTTCTTTTTTAATTTTAACTATATATCCGAAACTCTATATAAAATACATTTGAAATTTAGAAGGAAACATTTTATCTCCTATTAAGTCTATTTGTATATAAAATACCTTTAAAAGTGATATAAGATCTAAAGTGTCTTCTGTATTTATTATGCTTCACCATTTAGTCATTTAAAATATTTTTTTTGATATAAATTGCCTCTTAAATTTAGTTTTTGATCTATATTAATTTTTTATATTTTAGAAAGATATAATTTTTTGCTTCAAAAACATACATACATATCACTGTATTATATCAACATATATGCAATGTTAATATTTAACAGGATAATAATGCTGACTATATGATGAATTATTAGTGGAAGATTATATCGTTTTAAAATATAAAGAGATAAAATAGATTAAAAACTTAATTTATAAGATAAATTCGATAAAAAAAATATTTTACAAGAAAAAATATAAAACATAAACATATAATTTAACTCTATAAAATTTAAAAGAAAACCTTTTATCAACTGTGAGTTTGCCAGCAGCGAATTCAGATTTCATATATATATATATATATATATATATATATATATATATATATATATATAAGTTATCCACAATTTCAGCCTTACTCCATTTTCATTTAGCCTAGGGAGTGAGAAAAATACAGAGGTATTGTTATTTTTCCATATTTGGGAAGGAAGAAAAATAAGGAGTGGAGAAAAAATAACATTTGTTTTTTACCCTCAATTGCTTGGATACATAAAAAAAATGAGAAAAAGAAAAATAATGAGATATTTTTATTTTACGTTGTTTAGGAAGAGAAAGAAAGGAAAATACAAAGGAAGATAAAGTAATTTTTATTTTCCATTTTATCTCCAAAACGAAGAGAAAATACCAGAGATTGAACAAAAAATGTTACTATTATTAATAAAATTATTACAAAAATAGATATAAGAAATTAATAATAAAGAACAAAGTAAATAGATAAAAAAAAGAATAAAGTAGATATTTGAGAGAATATTTTCACTTGTGAATTGTTCGTTTTCCAAATATCTATTTATAGGCTTACAAGTAGACATTCAAGTGTCATGAGTTACAAATTTAATTATGTGAATAAATCACAATCAAAGTTGACAATTAATCTACAAGGGAGGTTATATAATTAGAGAGTTATGAACATCCAATATTCAAACTTCAAAATAATATTTCATAATACTCCCATTTAGATGTCCATTAACAATAATATATCTCATTAAAATCTTAGTAGAAAAAACTCTGTGGGAAAAAAACTCTAGTGAAGGAAAAAAAAAAAATTCTTGTATAATGCTTATATGAAGTTACCTCATTAAAAACTTTTTTAGGAAAATTTAGTGGGACAAAACCTTAGTTAAGGAAAAGAGTACAACTTATATTTTTTCCTCTCATAAAAATATCACTTCAAGTCTCTAACTCAATACATTCCAATGCTTCGCACTAACTTTTTAAATGTTATAGTAGGCAATGCTTTTGTGAATAAATCTATCATATTATCATTTGATCGAATTTGTTGAATATCGATTTGTCCACTTTTACTAAGATTATATGTGAAGAAAAACTTAGAAAAAATATATTTTATCTGGTCTCTTTTAATATAACTTCCTTTTAACTATATTATACATTATGCATTATCTTCATATAACATTGTAGGAGTTCGTTTGTTAATAGATAAATTACTTTTTTCTTGAATGTGTTGCAACATTTGTATTAATCATACATAGTCTCGACTTGTTTCGTAAATTGCAATTATTAATGGAAAAGGAATTTGTATTTTGAATTTATTTATTTGTAATAAAAGGACTAGTATTTATGCATGAAACCTATGATTGAAAAAAAGGAAGGAAAATATGCTATGATACACATTCTATTAATACATCCTTGAATCAAGGCACCTTGATTTGGTGATTCCTAGAATCATATTAACACCTCCCCCCACTGGTATTAGAGCGAGCAATAACTGTTTGCTTTTTACTACACCAAGAGATAAGAGAATTACTTAGAAAAAAACAATAACTAGTGGTTGAACTATGATCTATCGGATCTCCAGCCCAGTCAGCATTAAAGTAGCTAGATAACACAAATGAGGAGTAAGAAGAGAAATGTAAACAATGAAAAAGAGTTCCTTTAATATATCGAAGGATTCGAAGTACGACAGAAAAATGAGATAAGCGAGGGGCAGACATGAATTGACTAACTAGATGAACAACATATGAGATATTAGGTAAAATAACTGTGAGATAAATAAGACCGCTAATAAGTTGTCAATATAAAGTAGGATCATCAAGAGGAGTGTCATCTACAGGAGTAAGTTTACAATTGAGTTCTAAAGGGGTTGATACAATTTTACCATCAGTAATGCCTGCTCAAGAGAGTAGATCAAATGCATACTTGGCTTGAGAGAGATAATAGTCTTTAGAATTATGAGAAACTTCAAGACCCAAAAAATAAAAAAATAGCTTAGAGTGCCGAGATCTTTCATTTGAAAATGTTGACTGAAATAATGTTGTAATTTTGAAATACCAGATGTATCATCACCTGTTATTATTATATCATCAACATAAAGTAACAAAAGGACAATACCATAGTTAGTTTGACGAATGAACAATGTAGAATCATGAGGATTAGAGATAAAGCCAAATTGAGCAAGAGTAGAACTAAATTTGGCAAACCAAGCCCTAGGAGCTTATTTTAATTCATACAAGGCTCGTCGAAGCTTATAAAACTTGTAAGGAGAATGATAACCAGAAGGAGGATGCATATAAACCTCTTCTAACAAATCACCATAGAGGAAAATACTTTTGACATCCAAATGAAAAAACTGCCATTTACAAACTGCAGCAATAGCTAATAAATTGTGAACATATGTCAAACGAGCCATTGGAGCAAAGGTTTCTCCATAGTATATACCATAATCTTGAGTGTAACCTTAGGCTACTAAGCAAGCTTTGTAACATTCAACAGACCCATTAGAATGAGTCTTGATTTTATAAAACCATTTGCAGCCAATAGGATTTTGTAAGGAGGAAGATCAACTAAGTCCTAAGTATGAGTTTCCTCTAAATCCTGAAGTTATTTAGTCATAGCTTATTGCCAAAGAGGGTTAGTACTTACCTTATGATAAGGTAAATCCTAATCAACTAAGGAAAAACTAAAATAAACCCTACCAAAAATGGCATTGGCCTTATAGAAACAGTCAACATGCTTATTACATTAAATTAACTATTGACCCATATTAACTTAGCCCTTAGATGGATAAATAAGCCTATATTGTCTTTACATGTGTCTTTTAAAACTTGAATATGGACTTGTTGCTAGCCCATTATACTAGGTGGCTTGGTCTTTGCATGCCCAAATAAGTGTGATAAACTTTTGGCCGTCCATTGATGATAATTCTTCAAGCTTGATCCATTCTTCTTCTTTGATGTCTCTTATCACCAAGTTTTGAACATATGATTGCAAGGCTACTTTAAGCTTATCTGCTTTTGATCTTGTGATTGGTCCATGTGGCATAACCAACCTTCTACCTCCATGGTGTGTTGAACCATCTTCCATGCCCAAGTTTGCATCATTCCCTCCCTTCTCAAAAGGATCTGTCCTCAAATCACCACCTACATTGTCAAAAGGAGAAAGGTTAGCAACATTAAAAGTAGTTGAAACACCATACTCACCAGGCAAATCAATCTTATAAGCATTGCCATTAATTTTCTCAACCTCTTAAAAAGGTCCATCACCTCTTGGATCTAATTTGGATTTTCATTGGTTAGAAAACCTTTCTTTTCTAAAATGCACCCAACCCAATCGCTTGGTTCAAATCTCACAATCTTATACCCCTTGATTGACTTTTTGTGCAAATATCTTATTCTTCATTTCAATGTGTTGCTTTTGCTTTTTCATGTATGGACTTAACCAAATATGCCCTTTTTTTACCCATCTATGTTAGAAATATCATTTATAGGTAAAGGCAACATATCCAAAGGAGTTAGTAGGTTAAAACCATACATAATCTCAAAAGGTGAATAACTTATAGAAGAATGAATGCTTCCATTATATGCAAATTCAACCAAAGGCAAACAATCTTCCCAAGTTTTTAAATTCTTTCCAATCACAGCATGTAATAAAAACCCTAAAGTTCTATTAACAACTTCAATTTAGCCATTAGTTTGAGGATGATAAGAGGTAGAAAATAATAACTTAGTTCCCGATTTTCCCCAAAGCACATGCCAAAAATGACTTAAGAACTTAGAATCTTTATAAGAAATAATGGTTTTAGGAATACCATGCAAACACACGACATCCCTAAAGAACAAATCAGTAAAATGTATAACATCATTGGTTTTGTGACAAGCAATAAAATGTATCATTTTACTAAATCTATCAACTACAACAAATATGCTATCTCTCCCCCTTTTTGTCCTAGGCAAACCTAGTTCAAAGTCCATAGAAATATCAACCTAAGGATGACTAGGAAAGGGTAAAGGAGTATATAACCCATGAAGTTAAGTCTTAGATTTGGCTTGCTTACACGCCACACACCTAGAACACACTTTTTTAATATATTTTCTCATATTAGGCCAATAAAAGTGTTCTTGTAATACTAAAATGACCCATCAAACTGTCATTATAAGATTAATGCATAAGTAATTCACGCATGGAACAATTAGGCACACAAAGCTTATATTCTCTAAACAAGTATCCATCATGCCTATAAAACTTTTGAAAAGTAGATTTGATTTGATTGATTAATCTTTAGCCCACACGCCACAACTCCTCTTGATCTGTTGGATCTCCAGCCCAGTCGCTTAAGGTCTCTAAATTTCTAATTACTAGTCATTCTAATTATTTAAGTATGATTTGAAGATGTGACAGTCAATGTTCGTTTAGTTAGTCACGGTGAAATAACAGTTTCACCACTCATAAAAATATAACATGTTTGAGATTGAGTTTTATATTGGTTAAATAAAAATCATGCATCAATTAACCAATTAGTTTCGATATATATTTATTTGAATAAAACAATCTCAAATCAAATGTTCCTCAAAGATAATAAAGGACATGTTTAACTCTATTCCAATGTCTTTGTGTTGGAGAAAAATTATATCTTACCAATAAACTTACTGAAAATGTTATATCAAGTTGTGTGGTATTAGCTAGATATAGTAATACACTAATTGCACTTAGATATGATACTTTAGGACCAAAAATTTCTTCTTCATCCTCTCAATGTCAAAAATGATCATTTTTCATATCCATTGACCTCACAACTATTGGTGTACTCAATGAATGTGTTTTATCCATATAAAATCTTTTAAGGACCTTTTTTTATGTAAGTTGATTGATGCATTAATTAAGTTTCCATCAGCTAAATGCTTGATTTGTAAATCTATACAAAAAATTTTTTTCAAGATCTTTCATTTCAAACTCATGCTTTAGATGATCAACTTCCCTTGCAAGCTATTCAGGAGTTCCAATAATATTTAAACCATCAACATATATAACAATAATATCAATCTTTATTCTGATTTCTTTATAAAAACATAGGCAAATAAAATTATTTTCATAGCCTTATTTCAACAAGTTTTTACTCACTAATTGTACCACATTCTTTCTGATTGTTTTAGACTATATAATAATCTTTGTAACTTGATAGAATAAGCATATTGGAATTTTGTGTTTTGTAATTCAGGCAGGTATCTTAAATCCTTTAGGATTTTATATATATATATATATATCACTATCGAGATTACCATATAAATAGGCCGTAACAATATCTATAAGATGCACATTAAGTCTTTAATGTGCTGCAAGACTTATAAGGTATGAAAAATTGTTGCATCCATCAAAGGAGAATATATTTGTTCATAATCAATATAAGACTTTTATGAAATTCTTGTGCAACAAGTCTTACTTTATATATTACAACTTTATTATTTTCAATTCTCTTTCGCACAAATACTCATTTGCATCCAATGAGTTTTACATCTTTAGGTGCTTGAACTATTGGCTCGAAAACTTTATGTTTATTAAGTGAATTTAATTTAGCCTGTATTGCGTCTTTCCATTCTGGCCAATCACATCTATTTTGACATTCTTCAATTTTTTTGGCTTTAGATCCTCATTTTTCTTTATAATATCAAATGCTACATTATAAGCAAATATGTCATCGACGACTATTTTCTCTCGATCCCATCTTTTTCCTATAACGATATAACTTATTGATATATGTTCATTATTATCATTTTTAGGTACTTGAATCTCTTCTGGATATTTATTTATTGTTATATCAATAGACTTTTCAAGAGTGTATGCCTCCTTAATTAGGTCATCTTGTTGACTAGCTTCTTTTCTTTTTCTAGGAATTTTATCTTTGGAACTAATTGGTCTACCATGCTTCAGGCGTGCTTTAGCAAGTTGTCCTATGGGACATCAATTCAAGTAGGAGTATTTGCAACTGGTATATGTGATTTAGTCACTCTTTTAAGGTCAGTAAATGCATCAGGCAATTGATTTACCAAATTTTATAAATATATTATTTTTTGTACTTCTTGCCCACATTGATTGGTATAAGAATCTAGATGTGCCAAATATGATGCATTTCATATAATTTCATGATCCAGCTACTTTGTTTCTCATTCCTAATGTTATAAAAATTATTTCATTAAAATGATAATTTATATATCATGCTATAAATAAATTACCAGTCAATGGTTCAAGATACTTAATGATAGAATGAGATTCAAATCCAATATATATTTTCAACTTTTTTTGAGGTCCCATTTTAGTGCGTTGTGATGGAGCAATAGGAACATAAACCACATATCTAAAAATTCTTAAATGGAAAATATTTGACTCCTGACCATAAACCAATTGTAATGGGGATAACTTATGATATGATATTAGCCTAATGTATATCAATGCTGCTACATGCAAAATAGCATATCTCCCAATATGAATATAGACAATATGCCTTTCAACAACTATCCCAACTGACGTACAATAATCACTAAAAGATTGGAATATAAATTCACCTGTATTATCAAAATGTATCGATTTGATTGAATAATCTGAAAATTGTGCATGCAATTTAATTATTTGAGCAAGTAATCTCGCAAAGGCTAAGTTACGGTATGCATCTATTATTACCATAAAATATTTAAATAGTCTACAATGGTGGATTAATGGGTCTATATATATCACATTGAATTCTTTCTAGAAATGCAGTGAATTGTAGTTTGACTTTTGCTAATGAAGGTCGAACTATCAATTTGCCTTTAGAATAAGCAGTGCATAAGAATTCATTAAATTGAAAAATCTTTTAGTTCTTTAACAGATGAAATATTTGAATTCTCAATTATTCTATATATTATAGTTGATCTGGGATGACCTAATTGATCATCCCAAACAATAAAAATATTTATATTAATGAACTTTCGGTTTCGATTGCACTAATTCTGGTGCTGTATAAACTAGAAGATAATGTGGACAAACTTTTCAAAATTCGTTTTTCATTTGAGACTTGATGTAATATAAAAATATTATACACCATTGTGATTAAAAGTCTTAATATATTACCCGTTATTACATATATCTTTAAAATTTAGCAGATTTCTCTTTGATTTAATTGATAATAATGCATTATTAATTGTGATTCTCTTTCCATTATATAAGAGGATATGAGCTCTTCTAGAGCCTTCTATTAAGTTTGCAGAACCTGATATTATACTAATATTTTCTTTTATCATAGTTAAATTAGAGAAATATTTTTTATTTCTAAATATAGTATGTGTCATTGCACTATCTGCTATATATATATATTCGTCATTCTTGAAAGTTCTCAATGAATAATAAACATCCATATTTTTTTAAAAAACAAATAAATTGCAATAAATAATTATAAAAATATAATATATTATTAGATCACATAAATTTAAAAAGATAATAGTCTTAAAATAATGTAATCAAATAAATTAAAACATTACATTTAAGCACACATATGTAAAATTTTTAACATGAACTTTATTTCATTACGTAGATGCTTCATTTTTTTCTTATTTTATTTTGAGCATTTTCAAAGGGCAATCTTCCTATTATCTTATTTGAAAAGAAAATCCATAATATTTAAGTACATCTTGTCCAATTACTTAAACAAAAAAACAAGTCATCATCATAATATGCAAAATTTATTTATGCATACTTCCTTTTCTTTTTTCAAGGAGTTTTAATATAAATCAATTAAATATTTAGGTATATTTCAGTACATATCCAATTAATAAAATATTCAAATTGTTCCAAATAACAATAGTCTTTCACTATAAAATAAATCATATTTTAATCTCTTAGTAGGATTATGATAAAGGAAAATATAGGCTTTAGCTTTATCTTGATTACATTCTTTATTTTCCTTCTTTGATAGCATTACTAAAATCATTAATATTTAGGTATATTTTAGCATCCAATATCTATGATCAATATTATTATTTTTACTAATGTCAAGAGCCATAAACTTTAATTTTATGAGATTTATCATTAATAATATGACAAAAGAAATATATTAATCAAATTAGAAATAACATGTAATTCTAGTCCTATTATTGATTAGTAAGTAAGGTTATCAAAACCAGTTTGACCAACGAACCGGAAAAAACAGTAAATCGCTGATTTAAAATCGAATTAAATTTAAATCGATATATATGAATTTTTTTTTATAAAATATAACATATCTCATATGTAATAAGATATAATATCTTATACATAAAAAAAATATTTATCTCATATATAATTATTGTGAGATTAATTTATTTTCTCATCCTTGATCATATATATATTAGCTAAAATTTAAATTGTCTTACTATATTGTCTTACACTCAAATTACTATTGAGCAAAATTTCAAATGCTATAACACGTTCCCACATGCTATAATTTCAAATAATTATATTGGCTTTGACTTTCAATATCTTTTATCATTATCAATAACATTACTCTGAAAATAATAGCCTTGAAAAAGGTGACTAAAGCTATTGTCAGTAATTATTTCAGTAATGACTAGCACTCAATTTCCCTTCTCTTATCTTGGAAAGTTTTCATTCTGCACCTCATGTCAAGGGATCTTATCGGCTTCATTTGGAAATAGATTTCAACTGTTTGCTCCTTATTTCAGTCCTTGATTTTTGGTCCTTATTTATTCTTTACCGTTTGTGATCTTCAAGAGAATTAGTTTCCTTTTGTTTGCTCTCATATATATATTTTTTTTATGGCTATGTCTCTCTTTAACCTTAAGGAATGAGAATTGATTTTGCTCTTAAACTTCCATTCCCTTTATTCTGGTTTTAAAACTTCTCTTAGGCTTCCAAAATATATATATATAATCGAAAATCATCAAGAAGAAAACCTGGAGCAAGCGGCAAGAGTAGCTACTGGAGCCACGAGCAGTGATTGGCAGGCACGACGAGCAGCGACTGGCAAGCCTGGCGATGTGGAGAGGACTGGAGAAGAAACACAGATCACTATTGTACGCAGAGAAGAGAGGAAGTAGGGATTGGAGCACCTGGGAAGAAAAGCATTTGCACGTTATTTCTGCAACAACAAAACGTGATCGTTCATGTGAATTGCAAATCTATCACAAACCGGCAAAACCGCTCAAACCGATCCAGGTCTACCGATTCACAGTCAACTTGGCCGCTTTGACGATTTTAAGAACGGGCTAATTCATCTCCAGTTTTAAGAGTAAAAACCGACTAGCTTAGGGATCGGTTTCCAATTTTCCAGTTGAATTAGCCGGACCGATCATATTTTTATAACTATGTTTGTAAATTTAAAAAATATATATATTAATTAAATAATTTCATATTAAAATAAATAAACGCATATTCAACTAATTATAATATCTAGCTCAAATTCATAAAACATACAAGAGATGATAATAAATTTTATTTTCATATCCCAAATTTTTAACAATGAAAATTATTAATATAATTATACTCATATTTAAAATTATAAATTTTTTTCTAGAAATTAAAGTTAGGTCACAAAAAAATCAAAATATTAAAAGTATATATTCATATGATTATACATAATATGTATATATTATAATATATGCATATCATATAAGTTCAATTAATAAATTACTTAATAATTCTTATTTAATATTTTAATTTTAATTAATTATAAATACCAAAGGTCTTCTCATTACAATTTATTAGGCATATATATATTTAACGCGCATTAACAAATACATTAATAAAATTAGTAATACTATCATTAAGATTGATAAAAAAATTAAATGAGAAAATATATTATAAATACAAACAAAAATCAAACATTATATACATAAATAATATATTAACAACATAGACATGATATAAATGTGACATAAACATATAAATATAAATACCGAAGTTAAACATAATAAAATTTGAAGATAAATAAAAAATTATTGTTATATGCAATAATTTATCAAACTTATTCACCATTATTAATTACAGTAAATAAAAATTATAGATAAAATATACTTTATTACTATGTGGAGAGAATTCATGTTGATAATATATTATAAAAATAAATATAAGAAATTAAGAATGAAGAATAAAGTAAATAGACAAAAGAAAAAGATAGTAGAAATTTGAGAGAATATTTTCACTTGTGAACAGTGGCGAAGCCATATTCAATTAAGAAGGGCTATAGCTCCCCCTTAAATTTAAAAAATGCATGCAATAGTATGTAAATTTATACTATTTTTAATATTTATTCCCCCTAAAAAAATAGATAGGGAGCAATTAAGTATTGCTAAAATATGGATTTAGATGAGTTATAATTAATTAACTGAAAAATATATATACTTAATAAATAAATATATACTTCTAAAATTTCAATTTTTAATGATAAGCATTTAATTAGTGGAAATATAATTATATCATTAAAGTCCATTTTTAGTGGGTGAGATCTAATCAACAAATTATACTTAAAAGATAAGGTTATGGCACCTTGTTAAATTTGATTTTAAACTTTTATGTTATTTTTTTTATGTTTTAAAATATATTTGTGAAAGATGGTAAAACTCTAGACCAACAAGCTGAAGCTAATGAAATTTTAAATTTGGTGCAAACTTTCAATTTTATATTTACTTTGCATTTGATGAAAAATATATTGGGAGTGACAAATGGGCTATCATTAGTGTTGCAGAAAAAGAATAATGATATTGTAAATGTTATGATTCAAGTTAAAATTTACAAAGATTGAATACAATTAATGAGGGATAAAAATTGTGATTTTTGTTAGAAGAAGTCATATAATTTTGCACTAAAACAAAATATTAATATTTCTAATATGGATGATGTTTATATGTTCAAAAGATCAAATAGTTACAAATTTACATCACTATAAAATCGATTTGTTTTATAGTGTTATGGATATGCAACTTTAAGAGATTAATGATTGGTTCATTGAAGTAACTATTAAATTACTACTTTGTACAAAATGTCTTAGTTATGATAACTTTTTACAGCATTTAATAACTATAAGTTAATTTGCTTTACTCAATTTTATTCAAATAATTTTTCTCAAGTTTAGTTGATAGCACTTGACAATCAACTTGAAATTTATATAATTGACATGTGCTCTAGTAGTGATTTTGCAAACTTGAAAGATATGAGAAGTTTATATGAGAAATTGGTTGAAACAAGAAAACATATTGTGTATCCGTTGATTTATTTACTCATGAAATTAGTACTTATTTTACAAGTTGCTATTACTACTATGGAAATGGTATTTTCTGCAATGAAAGATAATTGGATAAATGACTGTTTGGTTACATATATTGAAAATGATATTTTTAACAACACTAATAATAAATTAATTATACAACATTTTCAGAATATGAGTACTCGTTTAAAACAATTATGAACTTTAATTTTATTTTTATATAGTTTTATTTGTAATATTTTAGAATATATTTTTTTTATTTTCACAGTTATTGAATCTAGTATTATATATTTTAATGGATAATATTTATCATTTTTTTTAAATTTATTTATGTATCAATAATTTAATTGAATCATAAAAAAAATTTAATATATAAAATTTAACCCCTCTTAAGTCAGAGGCTTTGGTTCCGCCACTGCTTGTGAATTATTCATTTTCTAAACCTCTATTTATAGGCTTACAACCATGCATTAAAAAGCAATGAATTATAATTTTAATTGTATGAATAAATCACGAAAAAAAAATTGACAATTAATCTACAAAAGAGGTTATACAATTTGAGAGTTATGAACATCCAAAATTCAAAATAATATTTCATAACAAAAATTACTTTATTTATCCTTAATTATTTTAGTAAAGTATTTAATATTTTATAGAATAATGTGCAAAAAAGTAAACATGTAATATTAAAAATTTTTTTCCGTTATAAATTATCCAAATAAAAAAATTATTTTATTTTCTTTCGTCTATCTTATTATTTTATTTATATTACTTCAATCCAAAATATGATAGAAAAAAAATAAATGAAAGAAAAAAAAATTTATTTTTTCTCCATATTTTTTTTCCTTATAAAAAAATTTCCAAATACTATAAAAAATAAATTTTATTTTTCTTCCTTATTGTTTTCCTCATAAATTATTGCCAAACAAGGTGTTAGGTGGATGGTGCAGCTCGATGGGGTCACCTCCTCAAGCCAATGTTGGAAAGAAAAACATGGAGCCTATTTAAAAAGGAACGAAAATAAGAAGAGTAAAAAAATAATTTTTATTTTATATCTTAAATATTTAGATGGATGAAAAATAAAAAAATTATTATTTTTTAAAATAGAAGAAAAATAGGAAGAGAATATAAAATAAATATTATTTCATTTTTCATATTTTCAGAGAAAAAATTTGAAGAACTGGATAAAAAAATAACACTATTACTAATAAAATTATTTTTTTATCTTTAATTATTATACTAAAATATTTAATATATTATAAAATAATATAAAAAAATATGAACATGTAATATTATAATTTTTTTTATAATAAATTATTCAAACTATTTCAATAAAAAATATAATAAAAAATTAAATTAAATTTTCTTCTGAAAAAAAAAAATCAAAATAATATAAAAATAAAAAAAAATAAATTTATTTCCCATCCTTATTTTTCCTTTCCTTCGTGAAAAGTTGTCAAAATTTAAATTTTGCCAAAAAAAAAAAAAGAAGGGCGATCCTTTTCGGGAGGGTACAGGACTTATATCTTCACGCTCTCTATACACGCGCTTCATTATTCTCCAATACCACCAACTCAGATTCTTTCTCATTAGGTCGTGTTATACACGCTCTAAACTTATTCAATTGTCCCTTCAGATTTTTAACCGTCAATTATTTTAGCAATCAAATCTTGAAAACGATGACGTTACGTCTGTTTCTGCTGTACTCGAGCCACCATTTACTTTATGACAGGTTGCCCTCATCTCGATTAATCACCGTTTTGTAATATTCGATGTGACAGTCATAATTATTTTAATCTCATCCAACGGCCAATGTGTATGGGATCAGGCAGGCTATATGTACACAGGTGTTGTAGTTGCTGTGTACGAATAGACAAGAGGAGATACGGTGGGGATAAAAATAAAAAAATAAAAAAAAAAGTAGTTAGTGTTGCGCTTACAGAAACGGAAAAGATTTTGTTTCTGTTTCACTTCGGCCATTAAAGCAACATCAGAGCTCCTGAACAATTCCTTTATTCAGAAGCAGATGCAACCGACTCCTTCAAGTGGCCGTGCTGGCGGTGGTAGTGGCGGAGTTACTTCTGGTGAACTGAATCGTGTTGGTCTCGCCCGCTTCCGCTCAGCTCCAGCCACTTGGTTAGAAGCACTTCTAGAGGACGAAGTAGAAGAAGACGACGAAACGTTAAAGCCTAACCATACCTTGACTCAGTTGCTAGCCTCCAATAGTCCCTGCAGTAGGAATTCTGTTCCTTTTGGTTCTTCTTCGGTTGAACCGGTTGGTTTCCAAAGGCAAAACAGCTCTCCTGCTGATTTTCTTGGAAATTCTGGGATTGGAAGTGATGAGTATTTTTCTAACTTGGGACTTCCATCAAATTATGATTATATGGCAACGAAAACGGATGTTTCTTCATCCGGTAAAAAGACTAAACAAGCCGAGTTGCATCACCCTTCTGCTAAATATCCATCTCTTTTGGTAAGTATACATCAATTTGCAACTCCTATTATTATTGCTTGTTAACTGTGTTTTTGAAGAATGGTATTACCCTTTTAGTATCATTGTTCAATTTGGAATGAGTGGGAACTTATTTTGCATTAATTCATGAAGTTTTAGCCAGTTAGTTCGATACGGGAATTTATTTGTTTAAATTTTGTGTCTTTCTGTTTCCTGATTGAGTAGAAAGGAGAACAAAGTACCCAGGTACCTGGTGGAGTATCTAGTTTGATGGACATGGAGACGGAGAAACTTCTGGAGGATTCTGTACCTTGTAGAGTTCGTGCGAAGCGAGGATTTGCTACACATCCTCGGAGTATTGCAGAGAGGGTAAACAGAGTCATTTCGTTAGCTACTGGTTTACTATATTGCCCAAGTGTTTGTTGTTAGTCCTGAGCTTTCTTTTTTCCTGATTTAGATTCGAAGAACTCGAATTAGTGACCGAATAAGGAAGCTTCAAGAAGTCGTTCCAAACATGGATAAGGTAACTCATTTTATCAAAATCACAGTTAATTAGGATGATAGTTACTTATATCCACAAATTTTCAGTAGTAAAAAGAAAATTTTGAAACTAGTTCTTTCATGATCATAAGTAATATTGTTTTGATGCTTGTATCAACTGCTTAAAAAAAATTTTAGGGTGGTGGTTCTCTTGCACAATGCAGATATGAGCCTATCATGGATTAATATATTGCAGATTTTAGTTCTACAACTCTTGGGCAGTTTCATATTCTCACTATCTTTAATTAAAATGTTATTTTATGTGAGAATTTAGAACCACGAGATAGATTCTTGTCAATAAACTGTGATACTGCTATACAGTCTGTTAATCCTTGGCTCCCATGTATATCTTATTGTGCCGTCATTGCCTTTATGATGGAATTGCAGTGTGTGCAGAAGTATGCATCTGATAAAGTGCCCAAACTATGGTAAACTGAAGAAAACGTCTTTACACATTCTCAACATTCTAGAAGCTGACATTCATAAGAAAGCATCTCTCGTTCAAGGAAACTTTTTTTTTTTCAAGGAACTTTGTCAATGGAGGAAGAAGTCTTAAATAGAGCATTGCTCTTTAACTTTAATACAATGAATAAAAACTTACGCCAAAATGGAACATATCAGATCCAAAGAACGTTCTAGCAGGATACAAGGAGATTTTCAGCAAGTAATACTTCTGTAATTTCTGACAAGCTTGCATAATTGATTGCTTAAAGTCATAAATCAAGATACTTGAATCTTTAGCGAAAACCTGAATAGCGAGAATTTGATACTTGATATTGTCCTTGGAATGAATTTTTTTGATCTCTTCTAGCAATCTCACTAATTTAGATCCTTATTAAATCATGAATATTCATATTAATTCGCTTTAGTCCGTATTTATAGGCATGAATTTCAGAGTCCAAACAATTTTTTATATCCACCCTCAACACCTCTCCTTCCTTCAATTTTCTCCATCCCCCTCAATTCCTCTCTCTTTGAAAAGTAAAAAAGAGCAATTATTTTATTCTCATAACAATTGGTTTTGAGAATAATTCGTTTTGATGTTGGACAGCTGGAAAAATTTGAAAGAGTCGATCTTTCGGGCGACTTGCCAAGATATGATTTTATAGATGTGTTGCCTATAGCTTAGCTGAATATTTGTTAAATTGTGAAGATCCAAATGATGTCTCCTTTACCCCTGCCTCAGTGATATCTTTTGTGAACTATAATTTTTCATTTCCCTTTTCAATTCTTATATAGACAATAGCATATCTTGAACCTTTCTTAAATATATTATGTTATTCTTTCTTTGAATGTTAGTTCCTCATTTTGGAATGTGCCAATGTATTTATGCTATAAATGAATTTATGGAAGACATCCGCGAGATTTTATTTATTTTATGTAATGTGCCAATGTCTTTAGATTGGTGCTCTTGGTCGGCTTTTGTAAATTTCGTTAGGTAATGCTAGCAGCTAGTAGGTGCATTAGATTTTGAATTTTTCTTCTGCTTTGGCATTTACTCCTCGTGCTTAGGCACCAAGACCTTTTTGTGCCTTAGTAACTGGATTTTAGAAGTCAAGCTCTGATAAATGCAAGGAACCACTTGAAAAATTTGCAAGTTCACTAATTGAATAAAACATATAGCTGAATACTGGTCGATAAATCTAGAATTACTTGTTGGTCAATGTATTGATCCAAACTTTTCACAAAAAAGGGGTTCCTGAATCATAACTTTGTTCAATTTTCCTAATTTGAACACTTATTTTTGGTTTCACTTTAACATGCTTATAAATTATTAAATATTTTATCAATCATATGAATCATGCCATGAAGCATTTTCTATGTTATGTTGACACTGAATCAACATGTTAACTTTATCAACAAGTTGATTAATATTAGGTTAATTGAACGGAGCCCATTTAAAATAAATTGGTTGACCCTGTAAGCTGTAGTGTGAAGCTTTTTATTATTATTATTATTAAAAAATTAAGGGGTGTACAGTGTTTTGGGGAGGAAGAGAGAAAAAGAGGAATGAATGTGTTATTTTAGATGAAATGTTCATTATATATGCATATTTATGTCAATATTGTGTTATTATATTGTAGAAGAATAATTTATCTGAAAATTGTTATTTATTTATTTTTTAAGAAAAAACTGGGCAATACTTGTTTCTCTGTGCCCCACTACTATTGGACCTTTTTGACCTCTTTGATATAAGACAGGACTGAGATGAATAATGGGTTTATCAAAACCCTTCCTATGCTTGCCTCATTTGTGATTATTAATTGAGTGGTGAAACCATCTTATCAGGTAAAAGAAATATGATTTCTATTCATTTATAACTAATGATAGAAAACAAAAATATGTTCTTAAAATTTGTCCTCCTAATACAGATTGTCCTTGTTAACTAAAGGAAGAAAATATTTTATGTTCGGTACACAAATTAGTAAAACAATTTTTTTTTTCTCGCAGTTTAAGTAAGCTTTATATGTTTAGATTTACATTTTTTTTTCATTTCCTTATTAGATTGGATAAAATTATTATCAATGTTATGAGTTGATCTAAAACCAGTAAAATTAAAAGAATTGGATAAAATTGAAAAATCGCTAAGTTTAGGGCTTTTTTGGGTTTTTGATATTATGCCCTTTTTTCTTCAGCTAGATAGGGATCACTAAAAAATAGCTATGTAGTATATATGTGATAAAGTATGTATTATCTTGAATCATTTTTTTTCTCTCTCTAGATCAATAGCTGAAATCTATTCTTGCTCCAGTGATATGGTATCAATTGTTCCACTCATTCATAAAGTATGTGATAGTCATAGTTTAGATAGGACTCAAAATTTTGGATTAAAGATCAGGATTTTTGGGAAAATGGACCTATGAGAAATGTGACAATTTTTCTTACAGAATATTTTCAAAGATGGGAATTGCACAAATTTATAGTGTTTTGATCATTTAATCCCCCAAAAGATATTGTGAAAATTTCCTTTTGGTTTTCATCATTGCTTTCATCCCCTTCATTCTTGTTTTACTTTGTCTATCTGTTAACTTGTCTTTCTTTGTAAAGTTTAATTTCTCCTTCCCTTATGCTTTGCGGCGTTATCCAGAGATTGGAGTTTTATGACAGATAAGAATGTTTCAGTGCATCATCATTATCATCATCTTCATCTTTTAAAATTATTAACAACCTCACAATGTTTCAACTATATGGATAGTCTAAAGATGTGCAGCCAATGGAATTAACGATGACAAATATAATAATCAAAAGGTGTATCTGCTGCATGAAACTCCTGCTTTGTAAGGGTTGGAAAAGGTTCCCTATCACACACAACCTTCTTCCCATTCTCTGTGTTAAGACAATACTTCGACTAACACTCATGACCTTGTGGTCGTGGATACATTTGTTATGTTGACATAAAAAATAATCGGAAATCAATCATTCATCATCTTGCTAAATGTTACTTTACATCAAACTTAACCTAAGGCCTTGCACTCCAAATCATAAAAACATCAACCACTTGAAATGTTGGACCATGGGCTTGTCTAATCCACTCACTTGTCCAAGTATTCAAAACCTATCGCCTTATTATTTTATTTAGTTCACTTTTGTTGTCATTTTGTTCTCACTCAGTTTATGGAGCTGTTGAATTGGTCATGAACCCAACCTACAAAAATGATCAGTTGGTCATGCAATAGTTTGATTCATTAGCCTTTAATGGCTTTCTGTTTTTTTCCTGAGTTTTTGAATGTGGCTTCTATTTATCAGACTTGAGCATCCGTTTCTTTCCTAGTACCATTTATTTTCAATACTGTTTTCTATTCATATTTTTTTGACCCAGGTCACTTTCTCTTTTATCAGTTAGCCTCTGCTTTATTGAAATTTGCTGTATCTAATCAGTGGTTTCCTGTTGGCGATTAAATCCTTCTTTAGTTAAAAAGGATATAATTGCTATGTTTCCTCACCAACTTCCAATTGCATGAGTTATGGTTTTGGATGTGTGTTCTATGACTTTCTGAACCTAGATGCAGAATTTTAGAAGATGGAACTCAATCTTTATATATGTATGATACTGCTGCTTTATTCTGATAAAGGGTAATTTTGCTAATGAATAACTGAAACAGCAGCATCAAGGTCCTCATCAATTTGTTGATGAAAATGCTTCTTGAAATTCCACAATAACACTGTCATCAAATTCATCAATCACGTGTTTTCAATTTTTGTTTATTTTGAACTAAATAATCACAGATAAAATTATCAGTTTGCTGTATAAACTTTGGCTTCTATTCATTTAATTTGGCTTATCTTCTTTCTCATTTGCAGCAAACAAACACTGCAGATATGTTAGACGAGGCAGTGGAGTATGTTAAGTTTCTCCAAAGGCAAATTCAGGTATTTCCTATTATGAGCTCTTTCATAATCTGTCATTTTGTTGTAATGTACTGGAAAAGCAATCAACTTTTGGAATGTCAATTCCTTCTCCAAGGATTGGTGACTCCTAATAATCAACATATCCTGCATTCCTTTTTTTTTTTTTTTACTTCCATATTTCTCCAATATAGAAACTTGAATGTGAAAGTAGGATAACGTTAATTAGTAGTTGTAATGGGTTAGTAAGTTAATGAAAGGCAAAATTTCCACCAGATGATGTGCCTGGCACATGACAGGAACTCACAGAACATCAAAGAAGATGCACGTGCATGGCCAAAGAATAACACGAAAGATGCAAATTCGGCCCATTATTTACTGTAATTGTTCGATTTCTAAAGTTTTCTACTGCCATTCTCCTTTTAAAATTGAGGATCTTAATGCAAGATTTACCATCTATAGAGTCCGTAAGTAAGGCTTACCAATACCTTGTAGAAAAATTCCTTTCTGAAGTTCTCTGGGTATGGTTGTAGTTATTAAATATTGTGTACAATAATATATTCTTGGCATTACCACTCCTCCAGCTTCTGTTTTGTTATAATTGTTTTCCACGTTACCGATAGAAATATGTATCCTATTCACATTGCTACTTGTGTATATATCAAGCAGCTATTTTCATCAGTAAAATTCTATGGTCAATGATCCAAGCATGTTTAACTGTTTTACTAGTATAAATTTGCAATGTCTGGTGCTCACTCGTTGGTAGTTTTAACTGAATGTGGACTTCAGGTGAGATTGATCTGCACATGATACTATACATTAATGAACTAATCATGTTCTGACTTTGCTTGTCCTAATTAATATTCCATTTTTTCATTGGCGGATCTACATACATGTGTGGGGTCATTGGACTTACTATTTTGTAAAAGCTATTGAAATATTAATAGGGAATTTTACAAAAATAAATAAAAAAAATAAATAAATATTTACAAAAATGCTGTCATTCAAAAATTTTTTTCAAAAATATTACCTACACAAAGTTTTTAAAAAAAATACTGAGGTTTATCTAAGATTTACTGTAAAATTAATGAAAATTAAAGTTGCAAAAGTTTTATTAAATATTTATTTAAAGTTTATTCAAATTATATTTAGTATTTATCCAATATTAATGAAAGTTGAAATTATACAAGATTTACTCAATATTTATTAATATTTATCAAAGAATTATCCAAAATTGGTCTAAAATTTATCCAAAATTACCTACAAAATTAATGAAAATTGAATTTACAAAAGGTTTATTAAAGATTTACTCAAATTATATCAAATATTTACAAAAAAAATTAATAAAAGTTGAAGTTATACAAAGATTTACTTGAAATTTACTTAAGTTATACTCAATATTTATAAGAAAATTAAAGAAAGTTGAAGTTACATAAGATTTATTCGAAATTTACTAAGGTTTATCTAAGAATTATCTAAGGTTTACCAAAGAATTATCCGAGATTTATCCGAAATTTACCTAATAATTACCCAAGATTTTCTAACATTTACCAAAAAATTAATGAAAATTAAAGTTACAAAAAGTTTATCCAAGACTTATCCCACAGTTTACCGATATTTACTTAAGATTTACCACAAAATTAATAAAAATTGAAATTACACAAAATTTACTCAATATTTACTAAGGTTTACCAAATAATTATCCACAATTGGTATAAGGTTTATCCAAAATTTATCAAAAATTTACTACAGAATAAATGAAAATTGAATTTACAAAAGGTTTATCAAAGATTTACTCAACATTTATCCAAGTTTACAAGAAAATTAATAAAAATTGAAGTTTCACAAGATTTATCAAATATTTACTTAAGTTTTACTCAAATTATATCCAATGTTTACAAGAAAATTAATGAAAGTTGAAATTACATAAAATTTACTCAATATTTACCAAGGTTTACTCAAGAATTATTCAAGATTTACCAAAAAATTAATGAAAATTAAAGTTACAAAAGGTTTATCCCAAAGCATATCCAATGTTTACTTAAGATTTACTACAAAATTAATAAAAGTTGAAGTTACATAAGATTTATCCAAGATTTATTCAAAATTTACCCAATATTTACCATAAAATTAATGAAAATTGAAGTTACAAAAAGTTTATTAAAGATTTATTTAATCTTTATTCAAGTTATATATCAGATTTACCCAATGTTTATAAGAAAATTTATCAAAGTTGAAGTTATGTAAGATTTACCTAAAATTTATCAAATATTTACCTAATATTTATCCAAGTTTTACCCAATATCTAGTCAATCTTTCAACTAAAAATTACCAAAAATCTATCCAAAGTTTATCAAAGTAAATAATTTTAATTAAGTTAATTAAATATAAGTTTACATATTTTCTTGTAATTAAAGTTTGTCTAAGGTTTACTTTGATAATTAAATTCAATTATATATATATATATATATATATATATATTTGCTAATTAAGTTAATTAAGCAATGATTAAAAATAAATAGATGCATGCATAAAAATTAATACTAGTCATGCAAGTTAATAAAATTATTAATCTATATTTAAAATGTAAAAAATGATCATTTATTGTCTTAATTAAATGAAAAATATGTTAAATACATAGTAAAGTATAATATTTGAAAAAAGAAAGAAAAACTGGTAAAAATAAAAATATAAAAATAGAGATCGGAAACATAAAATTTTTACCGATATAATTGAAAAAAACTTTCTATTTTTTGTAGAATGTGTAAATCTCTCATATTAATACTAATCCATTATTTATAATGGATGTATTCTATTAATTTTAACAAATGGAACTCAATAAAATTTATCTTCCATACGAATCCTATTATATAAAATTTTAAGGTCTGCCACTTGTCACATATTTATTTATGATATAAGTTGAAAGTGAATATTCTATCTAATTATGACTTGGACAAACAGTTTGCTTTGTATCAAGCTCTCATGGCTATTCTTTCTAGAAATAATTGTAAAAATAAATTAAAATTTTAAAATTGTATCAAAATTAAATTGTTTTTTATATTTTTTTTAAATAAATAAATTTTTATTATTTTATAAATTTCAGCAAAATACTGTTGATATTACATAAAATTTCAGCTAAATAAAAAAAGTTATACTGATTAGGAAGTTGAATTATATTAAAAATTTTAAAATGACATCGTTTTTATTTTTTCTAAAATTTTAAAATCTAAATCTCTCTGGTAAAATTATACTGATAGTAAATTTTTTATATCTCCTTGCTTTGCAAACTAAATAACTCCTAAGTACAACAAACTACATGTATTATTTTTTAAATTTAAAGTGAGATTTATGTTTTAAAATTTAAAAAAATAAAATAATTGTGTTTTAAAGTTTTTAAATGACTTAGTTTTCTAATCAATATATCCTTTTTAATCTCACTGTAATTTTATAATATGTTGGCAGAATTTTGTTAGAATTTATAAATTAATAACATTTTAAAAATTTGTATATTTAAATGAGAAAATAGAAAGTACAATTTAATTTTGATACAATCTTAAAAATTCAGTTTAGTTTTAACAATTTTTCCTTTTTTAGATTGCGTTCAAGTTCAACATTATGCAGAGAATGAGATTAATTTCATATATAGTTATTGAACTTTACTTCATTATAATAAAATCACAATACACTTTTTCATCCAAAAAAATCATTAAATTATATTTTTATTTCATTAAAGTCATTTTAAACCAATTTTTTATAACACATCAATTGTCATGTTAAATTTTCAGTTACTCGTCAGCTACTATTTTTGGTTTCTGATTACCTAAATCAAAATATTATCCAAAATAACTTTAGTGAGTGAATTTTTTGAAAAAAAAAAGAAGTTTGTTAGTTTACATTCGGTCAACATAAATAAAATTAACCCCGGAGAATAGCGTTGGTCTGAAACTTGAGCTGAAGCAAACTGGGTTAATTAACGAATCCCAGAGGATGTTATAGCTGCAACATTCATTGTTTTATAATACACACACTCACGCGTATTAAAATTTGGTATTGCAATTAATATATTTTTAATTTTCTCTCAACTAAATAATGAAAAGAAAGAAGATAAATGTATATATAAAAAAGACAAACATTTTAATTTTTAAACTACACTTTATGTCTATGGATGCATTTGATAAATAAATATTGAAAATGGTGAAAATTTTATAAAATTTGGCAAAAGAATACGTTATAGTTGATTAAATTGAAGTTCAAATATTCAATTAATAATAAAATCGATTAATTGAACTTAATTCGATAAATTGGAGTTTAATTAATTGAAATTAATATAAGTTGTAACTGATTAAAACGAACTTAAATTGATATATATTAAATTGATTGCTTTGAAATTGATTAATTTTGGATTATATTGGAATTTAATTGATTAATTGAACTTAATTAGATTAATGAATTGAATCTGAAGCCATTTAATATATTGAACCTAAATTACTAATTATTTAATAATTAAATTTTTTAGATAACAATTTTAATTTTATTCATAAAATTAGAAGTTAATTTTAAATTAAAATACTAAATTAGTAGTTAATGCTTAATATTAATAACAAATAAAATTAACTAAATTAGTTAATTTTAAGAACCTAAATTTTTTAATTAAAATTAATTAGTACTTAATAAATAATAGTTAATGGTAAATAAACTAATTTCCAAATGTTAAAATTGATTTTGAATTCATTAGATTAACTTTGACCTAACTCCAAAAATTTTGAATCGAGTTTTAGTTGACCCATTCGTATTCTTTTTGTGTCCGAATCATTTTGTTTTGGAATGAATTCGAATCGAATTTTCAGGTTGAATCTAAATTACCATGTCTAATTGTCTTATAATTTCAAACAAAACGTTGAGTACACGTAGAGAGAATATCGGCTGCTGAAAACATATCCACTTTGAAAATTGGCTTGTCTCTTAGCTTTTGATTATTATAGATATCAAGTTAACCAAGTTTTTGGTATGTTTGAACCTAATATAAATTGGTTCCTTTTCTTTTAGAATTCAACAAATGCATTAGTTTTAGAGAAGAACAAATTACTGATAATGGATATTTTAATAATTTACATTCAAAAACTAACTTTTAAAAAAATTAACAGTGCATCTCCTATTGTTTGAGATAATGCTCATTCATTTGATACTGAATGAATTTCAAATACTGCAATACAATAAACTTCATGATTTTTTTTTTTTTTTTATATTTGAGATGTTTTTGTGTGAATTCTATAGATTTTTATATATAGTCTAATGACATTTTATAAGAATTTAAGATTTCAGCTCATTACTAATGATTGTAACGGTAGAACAATCAGTACATTCAAACTCTAGTCTTCCTAATTATTATTTTAAACGATAATTTTATCAAAGGACATGGGATGCACTGTTAGCTTTTTAAAAATTTGTTTATGCGTGTTAAAATTAAAACCTTAGTGGATTATCAACAATTTGTTGTTTAGAAAATGAAAGTGGTTAAGTTGCATTTCTCAGCTACACCTCTCAAAAGACTTGGAAGAATAGACTATGAATAAGGCAGAGGACAAAAGCAAAGAGACAATGGTAAGAAAAACCCATTTGAATGATGTCAAGACCACTAACTAAAACTATCCTTACGGCACATCTTGAACATATAAGCACAAAATAGCAGCATCAGAACAAGGCCATGCATCTTCTATATAGGCTATGCTTCTCAGGCATCTTTACCACAGCATCAGAATTCATAGCATTCTCCTATATTTCTACAGAGCCCCAGTTTCTACTTTCAAATGGCCAAGCAAATAGCAACTTCCATTCCATTTTTTGTATTGGCAACATTAGTCCTAGCAACTGGTTCCTATGCTGGTAGTATTTCCATTTATTGGGGTCAGAATGGAAATGAGGGCACCCTAGCAGAGACATGTGCCACTGGAAATTATGATTTTGTGAACTTAGCTTTTCTAGCAACATTTGGCAGTGGCAGGACGCCAATGATTAATCTTGCAGGTCACTGCGATCCCTACAGTAATGGCTGCACTAACTTAAGTTCTGATATACAATCATGTCAATCCAAAGGTGTTAAAGTAATACTTTCTATTGGAGGTGGTGCGGGTAGCTACTCCTTAGCCTCCAGTGATGATGCTAGGCAAGTTGCGACTTACCTCTGGAACAACTTCTTGGGCGGAACATCTTCATCTCGTCCACTCGGCCCTGCTGTTCTTGATGGAGTCGACTTCGATATTGAAGGTGGAACAGATCTTTACTGGGATGATCTTGCAACATACCTTTCAGCATACAGCAAGCGGGGTAAGAAAGTATACCTAACTGCAGCCCCCCAGTGCCCATTCCCTGATGCTTGGGTAGGAAAAGCCCTGAAAACAGGTATTTTCGATTACGTTTGGGTCCAATTCTACAACAACCCACCTTGTCAATATTCCTCTGGTGCAATTACCAATCTTGAAGATGCATGGAAGCAATGGGTTTCTGATATTCCAGCCACCAAGATTTTCTTGGGTTTGCCTGCATCCCCTGAAGCGGCAGGCAGTGGCTTTATTCCTGTACCTGATCTCACATCAAAGGTGCTTCCTGCTATTAAAGATTCTTCCAAGTATGGAGGTGTGATGCTATGGTCCAAGTATTATGATGATCAAAGTGGATATAGTTCTTCCATCAAGAATGATGTCTGAAATTTCTGCCTGAAATTGTTCTCCATTATATAGTGCCTTGTGTACCATTCTTATGCTGATATGTCAGATATATTCTCTTTCTATGTTATGTATTATGGATGAGAATAATAGTATTTTGCCTTCTGAATCAAATGTCCCGCATACAGTCTCATTATCAATTTCATCTTCTTCTTATTGACAGGGTTTAAGATTTTGAGAGCTATCACACTAAATTCATTGCGATAAATTCTCCAAAATAAAGTCCAGCAATTGCGAACCAAAGTAATCCACAAAGTGTTTAAGCCCACAGAAATAAATAAATAAAAAGTTGAACAATTTGAGAGATTGACTTTAGATAGATATTGATTATAGATGAGTAAAGGGAATTCAGTCAAATGGTACATGTAAGATTAGATGCATTTTCTGCAAATGAAATCAGATTACAACTTCAATCAGAGCATGTGTGCAGATAAATTTTTTGCACTCAGATGCAGAAACCAATGAGAGAATTCAAGTGACAAAAAACAAAAGAAGACAGATTATTGTGTTGACCTTTCAAAACTTCCACCAATCTGCATATGCAACCATTCAGGTTCTGATGATTGAGCATAGTCTCTAGCTGCTTGAGGTCCAAACATCATCCCAGTAGCATCAAATGACTGTGCGCCCAGCTACAAGAAGAAATTGATTGGTCGGAAAACATTAAAGCATAATCATCTTGCTAGTTATTAAAGGAAAAATGATGTGCAGGAGGAGACTATTTTTCAATCTCATCAGATAACAATAGAACTTGCATGGCTCCGAAGAGAGTTGTTTATACATCAAGACTCACAGATAGACATATACATAGGATTTCTAGCATCATTGGACCTGTTGTACATATCAAGATGGTGCATATTGCTGCAATTCCATTCATCGTATAAATGTTGCATGTATCCCAGTGGACCAATGGCATAACAAGAGGAAAATATGAATTTTCATGTGATCCTTTAACTATGGCATGAACAGTCTGAAGCAGTTAAAAAAATTATGAAATGAACTAATATGATATAAAATTGAAACTTGTTAGAAAAACTCTAGTACAAGTTGCTAAAAATACAACATAAATGAGGCTACATTGTAAATTGAAAAAGATATGCTGTATGACGATATTTTGAGTTGGAAAACAAAGAGCACATCAGCGCCAATTATAGAGCTTCAAGTTTTGGTGATCTTAAATTCTTTTTGATTTACTGAAAACACACAAGCAATCAAGAAAATTGGAGACATATGAAGCGCTTGTATTAACACATAAAAAAAAAAGGTAATAACAATGGGAGATTGTTATTTCCTCAAAGCTCTTTTTATTACTTCTCTTTTTTTTGCCTATTGTTGTCAAATATTATATGTGAGATTACTAGAATCTTAGTTCTTAGCCAAGTTAGAAAAAATGTATATCAATAAATATCAAAGCTGCAAACTTGTCAAGCAAGCAAAACATGTTATCAGTTATCACTGTGGGAGCAGCACTGCAGTTCAATCAAAGTACCAGGTGAGAGGGCAAGACTATTTCGCAGCAGACATTCGATTGAGATTTTCCCTATGAAGTATATATATCAATAACAAGTTTTCTACAAACACATCCCTCAATATTCACAATTCTAATATAGAAAGAGAAAAAAAAATTCTAGTCATTATAAATTTGAAGTTTCCTTAATGGTTCACTTGCCAGCCAAATTAGAAAAATGTTTCCAGTCCAGCATCGCTAGCTTATTTCTTACAAATCGTTGTACAGGAAATCAAGCAGAAACTTATTTACTATGTCTATCCTGAGAGCCAAGGAAATTCCTAGTAACCAAACAATATGTTAAACTTACATCTTTTGGGTGAAAGCCTTCAATTGTGGGGGCAATGTTCACTCTTGAATTAACTGCTTCCAGCTTCATTGACAGGAGCTGTAAAATAAAGAAAAAATAGCATAGATTTAAATTCAACTTCAACAGAATAAATAGACTAAATTGTTAAGTTAGAGTGAAGAATTGTGACTGGAAAAGAAGCAAACACTACCTCAACCTGACGTTGTAGTGACTGAATGTAGTTAATTATCTCATCAAGAACAAGTGCTTTGCCAATAACCTGGTAGCACAAAGAAAATATTTTATTATAAGTTAAATACGGCTCAATTAGAAACTTATGCAAAGCAGCAGATATTCATTAATGTCTATTATGGATAAATGTTAATTACACCATGAAATAGGATGGAGAGGACATGCAATATTCATCATGTATATCTAGGCTAAGATTTAAAGAACTTGCATTACAATTTACAAGACCCAATATAACCAACAAAATAAGGAGTACCTTATTGCACCCGGGGACCAAGTCTTGAAGAATTTTCATCCTCTCACTTATCTTTTCTCTCCTAGCCTGCCAATAAAAAAGGTATATTAAGCAATGCATATAAAGAATGAATTGAATATGCTGCTTTCAGAATAAGAAAGTATCAACTAAAAGTTTGAAACTAGATTAATTTGCCATATTAAGTCTTGAATCATTATTTATGAATTGAGAAATTAATGAAATTGTAAAGTTGCCAGCAAGTTACTCTCTCGGCTAAACTGTGGCTATCAGTTGCTTGACCCCTCCTTGCTCTCACATGAATGTAGTCTTGCTTTGGTGGTTCAGATGGTTTACTGCTTTGATCAGCAGGCTTGTCACTGGCAACAGAATTTGCTTCTATTTCAGATTTCAAATTGCCATTCTCATTTTTGGATCTTGATAATTTCATCCGCTTACCATTTGAGTTTTTCTGTTACAAATTCAAAATAAAGCACCATAGCCAATTTAAATATATGAAGTGATAGATTGCCGTTAGAAAAGACAAATACAAAGAACAAGGACATACATCATTTTCAACTAAAAAAACTAATCTATTTCTAGCTTTGCAGATCTTAATTCTGTCAAGCTTATATAGAATAATATTTACATTACAAAGTTTTCATTGAATTAGAAAACAATCCTAAAAAGACAATCGTAAATGGGTATCGAGAAATTTTATCAGATCAAAGGTTCAAAGATAATGCTCAAGAACTCAAATACTAGTTCAAATTTCTGAAAAAAAAAAATAAAGCGGAAAAATGAAAATAATTCTTAACTTCATTCTAATTCTCGTTTAACAGATTTCATAAGCTCTCTCTCATTTCAATGAAAAAAGAGGGGAGAGTTAAAAAAAAAAAAATTGAAAAAGAACAAACCAATTCATTGCCACTACTCGTAGTAGAAACCAGCTTAGATGATTCATCCTCCAAACTTAAATCTCTCCTCTTTCTGCCGTTCCCACTTCCTCCTCCACTCTGCTCCGTCACCGTAGATTCCTCCACCGAAATATCTCTTTCCCCAAATCCACCGCCAAAATTCCCAATTCGAAGCCCCAAAGCACCACTACTAGCCTCTCCGATGATGGAAGAAAAAGGCCAAATCTCCGTCAAGGTGTAGGAAGATGGGTTAGCAGCAGAGAAAGACGCCTCATTTATCAATGGAGGATCCATATTCTTCTCACAAATTCGAGCTCATTCAAGAAAGCGGGAGCTGCTCACTAAGAATACAGGATCCGAATTAGGCGAATTTTTGAACTGGAAAGGCAAAATTGTGCCTTCTACTAAATGGGTCGAATGGGATTTTAAGCTGGCGAAAGAAGGAGTTGAGGAATTGAGTAGCGTTGACGGGTTACCGAAACTGGTAGGCAGAGAGAGTGAGTGATCCTCTTGCTTGGGGATGGGGAAGGTGTGCGCACTATCCCCACCAGCGCATTTTACCTGTCACCGGACGTGAATGATAATATGATTCTATAAGTGAAATTATTACCATTGCTACTTTAATTTTGCCTACAATTCTATTTTCTTTTTGAAAAAAATCCCCTATATTTTGCTGTTTTTCAAGTTTATTAAATAAGCATGAACGAAATAACTGAAATTTGTTTCACAATTTATTAATTATGATATTTTATGTTAATATTATAAAAAGAAATAAATAAATAAAAATATTTTAAATAAGAATTAAGTTAATTGCAATTTTTATTTTTTGTAGTAGAATATATACATAATTATATTCTTAATTGCTAGTAATTTAATAAAAATGCTAATAAATTTTTATTAGGTACTTAAAAGTCATTTTCACTGAATTTTTTAGTGGATTTTCCCCTCAGTGTTAAATCATCTATTTTAAATTAATTGTTTGTTTTCAAATAAATTTTTTTTAATCATTTATCACTTTCATATATATAATGCAACATTAATTTTTTCTTTTCTATTTTATTCTCATGTTAATATTAGTTATATAAATGAGCTGTGTAAAATTCTAAATCTTTTTTCAATTTTGATAAGGGATAATTTAATCTCATTAAGCTCTTTTTTCTCTATAATTAAGTATATTAAATGATGAATACTAAAAAAATAATTAATTTAGAATGGAAGAAGTATATCATATTTTATAGCATTTTACCGAAATAAAATTTTTGGTAAGTATATTAATTATACTAGCATTTTTTTTATGACTCTATTTTAGGAAGGAGAAACTGATAAGAAATTTTGATTTTGACAACTTAATCTATAAATAAGTCATAAAAATGTCAAATGTGGTTGAAAATGGCACCATTTTATACTAATTAATAGAAAAGTCCTAATATTAGGAAGATGTAAATAAATGGCGTATGAGAAAATAATAAATAACTTCAAGAAAGTTTAAGTGGTAGATTTTGACCAAAGCAGTAATTACATGAGATAGGTTATAAAATATTAAGAAATAGAGGAATAATCAAATGCATTATGGGATCAAGTGCCACACAAGTGCATGGTTTTTTTTTATTTTAATTAATAGTTTAATGTACAAATTAGTTGAATTATATACATTAATTAATGGGATTAACTTATTAAATGCCAAATAAGAAATATTATAGAAATGACACTTTGGAGAGGGTACCACTCAACTCAAGGAATTACCCTTGTATTGCAATTGGTAATTGGCCTCATTTCAGGCCATGACTGTTGGCCTTTGCCTTCACCTTTTTTCTTTTTATAGTAATAGCTAGGAGCTTCATGATTCGAGTTATTTGCAAGTTATTCGAAATGATGTGTAAATACTTAAATTTAATTCAAAGTTAATTGAATTAAATTTGATTGAGTAATTTAAATAGTTTGTCGAATTAAATTTAAGTACTATAATACTTGATTTGTAAGGTTTGTGAATTTAATTAAGTAAATATTTTTTTATTATTTATTAAATTACTTTTATACTTTTAATATTTAAATATATTCATGCTTAATCAAATTGAGTAATTTGAATCAATTTGATCTTTATCGAGTACATTATTTATTAAATTTTTTAGTTAATTTGAGATTTATCAAATCGAATTCGAGTATTTCAAATATTTTTTGAATTAAATTTCAAATAATTAAGAAAATTTAATCAAATTCAGACATTCGATTTTTTTTAATTGAATCAAGTTCTATCCAAGTACTATATCAATTTAACTTTATTACATCAAAGTAATGGCATTGTTATTCATTGCCCAACTTCCTTTCTTTATCTTTGTTGTTTTTTCAATGAGAGATTGATTGTTGTGGGAAGCTACATTTCCCCATCATGGTTGACTTGTTTACCAAAAAAAATGTATACTAGCTAACCATATGTAATTAATTGTTAGAAAAACCTTTGAAATTGTGGCTCAGTTGGGCACACCAAATGAATTTATTGGAAAAATTTATCGGATTCAAGCCTTCACTAAGCACATCATTGAAAAGAAAAAAAAAAAAAAAAACTTCAACTGCTATCAACTGTAAAATATATGAATATATATTGTTTAAAAAATAATTTTTTTTCTTTCCATTGCTAATTAGATAGGTACAAATGCAATTTATATATATATATATCTTCCTGCGAAGGACTAACTCACTCAGTCGATGGGTCTCTTTTTCTTTTGTCATTATTTATTTCTTTATTAGGTTTTAGACACATGCTTCAAATTACTAGGATTTTTCTTGAGGATTTTACATAAAGTACAGAAAT
This sequence comes from Balakata baccata, assembly GCA_949630135.1. Lineage (NCBI taxonomy): Eukaryota > Viridiplantae > Streptophyta > Magnoliopsida > Malpighiales > Euphorbiaceae > Balakata > Balakata baccata. The sequence goes on from CATIWF010159078.1 coordinate 62,746, forward strand.
TTAAATTTTTTCAAGATTATCTACACTTTTATTCCTTTTCATTTTTATCAAATACCTTTTTTTTTTTAATTTTATCCATTTTTTCTTCCCCATGCTTTTTCTAAAGAAAAAACTTAAGAAGTTTCGATCTGCTTTGGATTCCATGGCTTCAACTCAAGATTTTTTAGCTTGCAATGCAGAACGACATCATTGGTAATTGCACCAAGAAACTTGCCTTTCTCAAGTTCGGCTCATCCCTGTCGTTTCCTCCATCCTTGCAGTTTCCCAACTAAAATCTGCCTCATAAACTTTTAAAAGCTTCCATAGTCTTCTACTTCATCTCTGATTTACTTTAATTTTTTCTTTTGAAAATCACCATTTGCGGCAAGAGAGCATTTGGCGATCTCTTTAGTAACTAGAGAGAGGCCATTGATGAGCCTCCCTACATCCTTGAACGAAGTCATAGCATGCTTGAAAAGGCAAGTATAACAGGAGATGAAGTACTACTAGACAGAGTGGAAGATATCAAGTAATACGTTTCCTTGCGTTGCCTGCGATTCATATGTTGAATCACTGATCGAAAGCTTCATCGTGTTACCGTTTTCTTTTCTGTTCTTGTTTTTTTTTTTAAATCAATAAAATATCCATAAGGTATATCCGAGGTATATCTAAAGTATTTATATAGAATTTCTAAATATATACTGAAGATATTCTTAAGGAATTTCTCATAAGAAATTCTCAATATATACCTAAGGTATTCCCATGGAATCTCTAAAGGTATATTAAAGGTATCCCTAAGATACTCCCAAAAAATTCCTTTTGAGAATTTCCAAAGTATACCTAAAGTAACCACAAAATATACCTAAGGTATTTTCGAAGTATTTCCAAGAAATTTCTCATGAACTTAGACAAAAGAAAGTAAAAATTTTTTTCACTATCGGTGTCAGTACGGATGAATAGGATAGAATGGAAGAATCTCTTTCATTACCTTAAAAAAAAAAAAGATCTATCATTTGTCATTTGTTACCAATGGGAAATCTTTCTTGTTTTAAATTTAAAATTGAGTTGATTGAATTTTCACGCTGCCTTATCTCAATTAAAATTGCCTACTTTGACATCACTTCATATATCTAGTAAGCTAATCTTCAGCAAATTTTAAAATAATTATTAAGAAAAAAATTAAACATTTGAATTACTTTTTTTTTTTATCCAAGGTGGGAGAAACCGAAAAAACAACAACTATCTAGAGTATATAACACCTACAACATCATGAAATAATCAGTCAATAATCCCAGGAGGGGAATGAAGAACGCGATTCCCCTGAGAAAAGTCACAAGTAAAATGAGACAACAAAATTTGCAGCAAAATTCGCTTCTCATTTAATGTGCTTAGAACATTTTCAATATTATTCTTTATTTTAAAAAACATCTTTATTATAATAAAAGTATTTTAGAATATATTTAAATATAAAATAAATTTTTTTGCAACTTCAATAGACTCTTTATATTTTTACTATTCATTTTATTTTATATTATACAAAATTAATATTTATCAAAAGAAAAAAATTAAAAGACTTTTATTATGAAGAAAGCAAAAAATATTTTTAGATAAACACACTAATAAAGAGATAGAATACACATAGAAAGTGGATATACATTAATTACAAATAGTATAGAGAGTGAAATTTGACTCTCTAGATGCATAAAGTTAAACTCACGTTCTACTCTAATTTTTAGAAATAAAGAGTTAGAGATTTTTTTTTATATAATGACTTTTTAAAATAAAAAATATAATTCAAATAAGTAGTCGATTAGAGATGCTCTTAATTTGAATGTAGGAGAAGCTTTCTATCACACTTCTTATATTTAAAACAATGGATGAACAGCTGACATTGATTTTATGAATAACTATTAATTTTGATTTACTTTAACCCTATTTATGAAACTCTTACTAAGGAATCAACCGAACAATTTTTAGTTAGTCACTATTTTTGAAACATTTTAAATCTAATCAATGATATTTATATTGAACAAAATTTAAACAAAAGGTTAAATTAGTAGGAATGGCAATGAGGCAGAGTTTCCCATTCCTGTCTCCGACTCTGAAAAATAATCCCGTCTACAATTCTGCTTTATTCTCCATTGGAGAAAAATTATGGGTTCTCATTCCCGCACCACACTAGAATGAAAATTCCCTATCCCAATCCAATCCCTAATTTTTATTAAATTAAATTATTTTCTTTTAATATTAAAATATTTTTCGTTTTTATTATTTTAATTAATTAGCTAATTATATAATTTTCAAACAAAAAAAAGTTTTTACTTTAAATAAATGTTATATTTTATTTTTTAAAATTATTAATTATATTAAAATAGAAATAATTATTATATATATAAATATATAAAATATAAATAATAATATTGGAGTGGAGGATGTATATACTATCCCCGCCCGTTCCAGCTAAAAATTTCAGAATGAGAGCAGGACATACAAATGATGAAAAAATCTATCCTTGTTCGGAGTACGTCCCACCACCCCTTGACAGAATGAAACACCACCAAAAGGCCCCATTTCCCCCCTCAAGGGAAAGAAATGAATTGGGGGACCCTAAAAGCGTTCGATGATGTTTCTTTGTCAAGTCATCAAATAATAATCATATCCAAATTAAATTTTGGAAAAACATCTGTGCTCTGTAATATAATTTCAATAACACTGACCAAACAGTAATTAATATCATGCAAAGTAAAGGGCTACTTGCAATGCCTCAAAGTGTGGAAAATTTGCAGCAGCAAGTGCTTGGAAGAATGGAATGCTTTTCATACTTAGATATTGGCAACTCCAGTCCAATAAGCAAACATTAAGGAAAAGAAAGTGAAATACTATCTTCCTTTCTATCTTATGATATATATGAAATTCTAAAATGTCAATATGCTTTCCCATAATATAAATCAATCCAATCATAAACTACCATCTACACAAAGTAATTATTATTTTATATAAATGGCAGGTTGTGATTAACACATCTAAGCAAGAAAAACCCTATAATCAACTTATGGATGAGCATAGCTTGCTCTTCTTGATAAATAATAGCTTTTATGTTTTTGTGTGTGATGGAAGAGAGGATATTACCACCAAGCTAATACTAATGGCATTTAACTAATAAAAGTTTGATTGTCAAACTAGATCATTCCGAGACAATTCTTCTGTGTGAATCTTTAAGTTTTGGAGTATTTTTCACTAGATTCTAGGGCAAATTTATCTAAGTACATATAAAAATTAATTCAAGATACCACTTCATTACAATAAGAGAAAAATTTAATTAGCATTTAGACGGATCAAGTTAACTGAAAAGTCACGCTGCTCTGGTCCCAACTACAGCATGCCACATTCTATTCCCAAAGCAATTGATCAATATACAACTCTGAAGATATCATATACAAAAGCTAATGAGGTCAGTATAAAAGACAGATGATACTAAGACAATTACCCATTTTAGGAAAAAGTTAATCTAGACTTCTAATGGACAAAACAAGGCAGTTAGCATCTAATTAACCTTTAGAAAGAGAAACAAGAAGAACAAGCAGTAATTACTGGGGAAAGTATTGTAAAACGCAGGGTACCCAATGGCAATCCCTATTCCTAGACCTCAGTTCAGTTGCTAAAATGTCATCGAAGTTAGAGAATTGATAAAAAGAGGTCATTTGAACAGGAGAAAGGTGAAAACTTTTTCCATACAATATGCTGCATTCCTAAGCAAAATCAATATACAAGCTACAAAAGGGGCAACAATTGCTTTTACTTTTAGATTCACTAAAACTATCTATTTTACGTATGGTTCGATTTCCAAATTCAGTTCAATGATTCACTCAGCTCTTTGTACTGTAGTTTTAAACAAGAGAACATTCAACTTTTGATCCATTGAGAAATAGAGAAAACCTCCAACAGAATGTGTCACGAAGGATCCAAAACTTGTCCCCACAATGCAGTGCCATGCCGGCCCATATATCCCATCAAACTCCTGTAAAATAAAATATAAGAATAAAAAGAAATGATATCAATTCTCAATGACCAAAATCAACCAACCAGCAAATATATATATAATATTAACAATTTATAATGTAGTTAGCGGTAATTACCTTTTTCAGAGTGAGTGCAAGAGTCTTGGAGGTGAACTTTTCAAGACTATCATGAGCCTTTCTGGCACAATCAACCGCATGGATCTGCATAAATGGTGGCATATCGACTGAGACAATTTTAGCTCCATTATGAGCCAAAAAATCAGCCAACTCCACTTGTGAGCCACAAAAGGACCTCCTTCTTCCACCACCTAAAGAAACTGTCATTCTCTTAATATAAAGCTTTTCTAATACATCCTTCACTTCCTTATTATCTTTCACACTATTACTATGTAGTTCTTTCTTCTTTTCCTTCACTGTCACTTGTTGAACCTTCTTCTTGTCCACCACTGCTGAACCTTTGGAGGTTGATTTCTTGACCCTCTCTGTTTCCACTCTTTTTTGCGGTTGGTGCTTTGGTTTGATGGTTGAAGGCCTAGAACCATCAAAATCAGCTGACAAGATCATGGTTGTATCTACATAAGTTGGGGGTGGATTCTTGGTGGACTTGTGGGTAATTGGGTATAATTTTGATAAGGGGTTTGACATGTTGAAGGGTTTAGAGGGAAAACTATGATCTCGATTTTTGGGGGTTTGGTCGATGGTTTTGAGGGTGAGATCCATGGAAGATGGATTAGGAGAGGGGTCTGGGGATGCTAAAATGCGCCTGTGAGTGGTATGGTGTGCCATATTAATTTTTTGCTAAAATGCGCCTGTTTTTGGGGATAAGGAATGAAGGAGGTGGAGGAGTGAAAGAAGAAAAGAAAAGGGAAGCATAGTTTTGTTTTTTGTGCCTGTCTGCTATAGTTATGGGGGTGGGTTCCTTAGATTGGGACTTGCGTGGTGAAATCTGCTGTTGTCTTCTTTTGCTAAATGCGCCGGAGGCGAAGGAGATGGAGATTTTATTGACCATTGACTTGAACTAGTTCAGGGAAAATTTTGGTACAATTTTCTTCCCAACATTTTCTTTTTAGGTTTCTTAAAAAAAAAAAAGAAAAAAAATCTTTTTAGGTGTTGTTTGGCCGGAAAATTACCAAGAAGACCATGGGAATCTGTTTGAACTTGAAAGTTGAAACAAAGAGAATGAAGAAATTGTCTTTTTCTTTTTTGTCAAGTTGAAGAAATTGTCTTAACAATTCTAGAATTATCACTTTATTTATTGGAAAAAAATGTATTAATGAATTAGATGTTTATTATTTGCATTGAACCATCTTTAAAAAAATAGAAAGATAAAAAAAAAAGGTTTTCGAATTATAAAAAAGAAAGATGAAAGTTTTTTCGAAATTTTCATGATAAATGATTCGCTTGTCCTAAAATGACCTGGCCTGATAGAAAAATTCCAATTCATTGTAAAATACTCTCTTAAGAATATTTAAAATAATTATATACTCAGTTTTTAAATTCGAAATTTTTAATTAAATTAAAAGAATCTCATGACAATTTATCTATACCAATTTGGATTATAGTGATTAAGTTGTAAGATTTCAAATTGGAATAACAGTTCTATCTTTTTTTAAAAAAAAAAAAAGACAAAAAATGTGTATTATTGGACTGGAGTGCCTGTTGCTTCCTATAACTATATCAATAGTGTCACTCAAAAAAAAAAAAAAAAGGAACTATATCAATAGTGAAAACTGTGAACAAAAACATAACCAGCACTGCAAAACGACATTCCATCCAAGTTCGTTAATGCGCTTTTGATTTTATGTAAGCATACAACTCATTAGTTTCCTACCTTCCAATATTCCATCTTCCAATCCTTTCACATTTTAATTTGGCATAAAATCAAAACTAATTATACATTATTATGAATCCAAACAAAATTATGATCACCCTTGTGATATTACGCAAGGGGAAATAGTAAGCTTCCCACTCTTATATGACTAAAAAAGGATTCCACTAGCCTTTAATCACATGCAGGCTTCTGTGTTCTGATCTGTGCAACTTTAAAAATAACAAACACTCCATATTTATGTTCTTTCTGGCCGGCTGGAGGATGGGAATGCTTAACCTTTTCTTATAAAATAAAAACTTCACAATGTATGCTGGGAGAGACATGGCCTGAATTCAAACCGTTCTTCCACATAAAAGTCGCAACAATCGCTTTGCAAGGCTGCAAACATTCACTCATGCACCATAGACATAGTTCTCTGAATGCTATCTTCAACTAAAGAGCACAATCGACAAATGATAAATTCAGCACCTTTCTATTTTCATTTGTTACAACAAATTTACGCTTAAACCAGTAAGAATCTTCAGTGTTCTTGAATTTCCAACATTGCCATCAACGACCCAACTGATGACAAATAGATGGAATTCCATTTGCATTGAAGATAACGGGAAAATGAAAAAAGAACATCTGGCGCCAATTGGATTCTTGACGTCAATGAATTGATTAGACTGGCAAAACAAAAGGAGGATCAATGAATGGAAGATGTTAAAATGGTCCAACACTCAGCTGACCACAGGATATAACATAAAGCAAACAAGGGCACAACCTATATATCCTAGCTTGATATGTACAAAATTGGACAGGAAGACTGCAATTCCAGAAGCACAGCTGATGTCAAATTCAGATATATGTTGAATTATGCTAGTGCATAGATTCTAATTCCATGGACTTGGCTGCCGAGCATCTCGAAAAGCAGAAGTGCCACCAGATGCTGCTGGGGAAGGAGAGGATGCAATGTAACTTGTTCCTGATACAGATACTGTAGGCGGGTTTGCAGCAGCACTTTGGTGCCCTATTGGAGCGAAGCGAGATGGGCTACCAGTTGCCAAACTTGTTCGAGTTGCAACCTGCAAATAATTACAATAACATATATCAATGGTACACCTTTGATCAATATAAAATGCTAAATGAAAAGTGATAGTATCTGAATAAGCTCTGAGCAAATAGATTGAAAGTCTATTAAGCATGTGGTTGAGATCTAGATTAACTGAAGGCCAAAACCATAAAACTATCAACAGGGTAAAAAGTTTGCTTAAATATGAAAACTTACAGAAATTAAAATTAAACTGGAACACGATACACTACACTAGAATTAAATAAACTGCAGACATTACCACATTGTTCTGAATGTATGGAGGCTTTCTTAGAGGAGATTCTGATGATGGAGAAGAACTGCTCATCCTTAGCATATGTCGAGAATGACTGTTCTGATTTGGAACATCTTCATTTTCTCCCCCTTCCACATCACCAGCAGGATTTGCCTCTGAGCCCATCCTAGGAGTAACTTGCCGACTCATTGACCCAGAATCGTTTGTGACATCCACTTGAAGAGGAACATTTGAGCGATTAGCCATGATATTTCGTCTCCTTAATTCCTCCTCCACATTCAATATCTGTCAAGTACCACAAATATCCAGGTTCTTCATAATCTTTGAAAAGGAGTCGCATTGCAGGATTAAAAAAAAAAAAAAAACAACAATTCACATTAACAATTCAATAATCTATAACCTATGCCACATGAGAAAAGGGTAAGGCAAAAAGCTTACCTGCTTCAGCACTTGTACCAGATTATGCTTCTTCTGGTTCAAAACTTCTAACTTCTCCTCAACTTCCTTTTTCCTTTTCTCTCTATCATTCATAGCATCAGCTATGTCACCAGACTAAGAAATTCATTTAAAAAGAAGAAGTATTAATCAATGAATAGGCACAATTCATAAAAGCATACAACAAACATAAAGCTATTATAATGAATTTAAGCACATTAATTTCTAGCAGCTAACCATAGGTCTCCTATACTATTTTATAGTTTCCGATCCTAAATGGCTTATGCAGTCTGATAACAGATGATTAAAAAGAACAGAAAAGTTTAGCTGTGAAGATCAATATAAACAAATTTTTTTCCAATTAAATACCTCCGTATTAGGGTTAGTTGACGCATCCTGTTTTTCTAGCTTCAAATCTTGCAAATTCTCATTTGCCTCATTGCCTTCATCACCACCTTTCTCAGCAACCTCAGGCTTCTCAGCAGCCGGAGACGAATTAGACACGTCAGAAGGCTTCAATGAGGCCGAGCATTGACCAACGTCCAATCCTGCCTGATCTTTGCAAGACACAACGATAGAGGTGCCTTCACCTCCACGATTAGTTTCATCACCCGCTTTCAATTGAGAGTCAATTGCAGTGGCCTTGTCCTTTGAATTAGGGTTTGGAGAGACGACCGCGGCGGCGGAGGAGCTGAGGCGAGAAAGGGCTTTGGAACGGCGGTGCAACAAGGACTTGAATTCTTTGAGAGAGATTTTTCGGCTAGGCATTAGCCATCGGCGAGGTACATCTGGGACTCTGTGCAGATTCCCTCTGTAGAGCGAAATCGCCACCATTCTTTTTTTTTGGTGAATTTTCCTTTTCGATTGCTTATTTAGAATCAGATAAGAACAAAGGTTGTTGTCCCCTGATATTCTCTGTTCGGAGTTAACCGTGAAATTTCTTTAGACGTCTCGTTGATTTAGAATTGAGGAAATTTCAAGATTTACTTAGATTTATTTTCTTTTTTCATATTTATCCTCGATTTTTCTTTTTTTCATTTGTACCCAGGTATTTTATTTTTATGGATTTTTTTTATCTCATATTTTATAAATACATTTTATCATTTTTACGAAAATATCACGTTGTATTTTTTCGTACTGTTTTTTCAAGTTTTAACTTCCTATCTCTCCACTTTTCCACATCTTCATTTTTTGAGGTATATTTTTTTTTCATCTCATTTTTTTCTTGTTGCATCTGCATTAGTTTTCGTTTGTTTTTGTTTTCGATTTTCATCGTATTTCTCTTTGCATTAGTTTTTTGAATTGTTATTTTAGTCTAAATAGTTGATACTCTGTCTAAGAGTTGTCATTCCAGATGTATACTATACTTTATAACCTTTGTTTACATAAGTAGTTTAGCCCGAAAGTATCCTCAAGATATATCCAAGGTATACCAGATAGTATCCTTTGTTCACATTCTAGTTTAGGCCAAAGGTATTCCCAAGATATTTCCAAGATATACTCAAGGTATGCGCAAGGTATACGGGACTTTAAGAAGTTTAGCCTGAAAGTATCTCCAAGATATATCTAAAATATGTCCAAGGTATACAAGATATTATCCTTTGTTCACATAACTAGTTTAGGCTGAAGGTATCCCTAAGATATATCCAATATATACTAGACATTATTCTTTGTTCACATAAGTAGTTTAGGCTGAAGGGATTCCTAAGATATATCTAAGGTATGCCTAAAGTATACTATACATTATCTTTTGTTCACGTAACTAGTTTTGGCCAAAGGTATTCCCAAGTTGGGTATACCGGACATTATCCTTTGTTTACATAACTAGTTTAGGCTGAAGGTATCTTCAAAAAATACCCAAGGTATACCATACATTATCATTTGTTCACATAACTAGTTTAGGCCAAAGGTATCCTTAAGATACACCAAAAGTATGCCCAAGATATATCATACTTTTATAACCTTTATTAACATAACTAGTTTAGCCCGAAGGTATTCTCAAGATATATCCAAGGTATATAGGATATTATTCGTTGTTCTCTTAAGTATTTTAGCTACATGGTATTCCTAAAGTATATCTAATGTGTACTGAAAGTATGACTAAAATATACCCAATTAAAAGCAGACATTAATCTATTTTACCTTGGTAATTGTCAACCCCAATGTATCCCAAGGTTTTGCTAATGTATACTAGAGGTATGATCGATATATACCGATGATTTAGCAATGTACATCTAACTATTTGTTGTCGGAAGCCTGACGAAGAGTTATTTAATGTACCCTGACATTAATTACATGCATAATAAATCAAACATACATATTTTGTAAATTGCAGAAGATTTTTGAATGTGAAGACGATGATTGTAGATTACAATATGAAGATTAGATTGAAGATGATGATTAAAGATAACAATTTGCATATTAGGTTGAATGAATCATTTCAGAACTAAATCAAGGTTAATGGAGAAAAGAATCCAAAGAGAACGAGAAATTTGAATGATGGAATCATGAAAATTTTGATTGAGAGATTTTCGCCTGAGATTTTAGAAGGTATTGGTGTAATTGTGGAAAATATTTTTTAATAAAATTGAAAAAAATATTGAAGGCCAGTGAAGTTGTAATTATTTGCCATTTTTCAGTATTTATGAAAAATTCCCTTTAGAATTCTGCTTGGGCTTTTACAGCCTTTCTCTAAGGGAATTTTTCATAAATACCGTAACAACAGTCAATATTTACAACTTTGTCCACCATCAATGTTTTTTTCACTTTTACTAAAAAAAATTTTCTACAATTACACAAATACTCCTAAAATTTCTTGCGAAAATCTCTCATTCAAATCTCCAACAAATCAATAATCTCACCATTCAAATCTATTATTAAATTTCGATTCTCTTCTACGTTTTACTTCCGATATCATTGTCTTCAAATCGGATCTACATAATCGTCTTCTTCATTCATCACCTTTGACCTAATCTTCAAATCATAGTTTGCAATCATCTATTTCACAACAATATTCTTCTACAATTTACAAAAACATATATGTTTGATTTATTATACATTTAATCAGTGTCGAAAAGTGTTATCAGTAGAATGTATGACCTAGTGTATTTATTATTTTTTATATATTAAATAATATACTATAATAGATATTACAATGGACACGTGTATATTTCACATTCATAATAAAATATTCAAATTGTTGATTAAATTATGAATGCAATAGTTACATATACTATGAAATATACGGCCCTTTGATTATTCACAAAGAATTTATTATCAAGTTATTGATAATAATAGGATAAATATCTCTAGTAAAATATAATCTTAAAAATATTCATAACCGGTATAAGACAATAAATTGTGCATTCATTGAACCTCTAGGTCATCACATGGTTTTTTTAGGAGTAATCTCATTCTCCATAATATAATGATATCTAGATAAATCAGTGGGTTCTTAAAGAGTTAAGGGTAATGAATAATGACTTCTGATAATAACTGCACAGATAGTGCTAAAAGATAATGCTAAGAAAGTTAGCACTATCTGTGCAGTTATTATCTTGGTCATAACATATGAGTATTTTATGACTCAAAGTCTTTTGACTTGAGGTATCAAAACTGTCTTTTCATGAGTAGTTGTAGATGTGTTTTTGTCTTGTACTGAGCTATCCACGTTTGGTAATACAGCTCATAGTCATCATAATTAGTTATGTAGTGAGACACGAAATTACCAATAGTAGGACTCATTACCTTGTAGCACTAGGGCAAGATCCTAATGGAGTTGATGTTTTTGTTCTGATAAAATAAATTCCTGACCAGGAGAAATATGACTTATTCGATGTAAGATTGAATTATTAGTTAGATTAATAATGATAAGTCTTATTTTAATCAGAATGCAAATTATCACTCATTAGAATATTGATTAATAGAGTTTGATATGTTGTAACCCTAATCAATATTAAGATCATAATGAGAGGACTTAATATTATAATTTAGAGGTCAAATTAATATTTGAGATTTTATCTATAATTAAAAGGAGAATTCCAAAATAATATTTAATGTATCCAAGTATACGATAAATTCAAAAATGATGTCCGATATAATATTAAATAGTTAATATTATATTTCCATTTTGATAAAATTAATGATCTTATAAGTCACACCTAAATTAAATTATTTAGCTAGTCCATATTTATGATATGAAGAGTAATTTAATTAAGAATTAAATTAGAAATGATCACTTAAACTTTTTAATTTTAACTATTTCTCCTATTTATAATTTTAATTAACCATAGTGGTATATTAAAGTAATTACCATGATTAATAGAAGAGAATATTAATTTTATGATGAATGATGATAGCTAAAAAATTAGTTATATAATTATTACATCATCATTGCATCATAAATAAAATTAAAAAAAAAGTCAAAAAACAATGTCCAACCACCCAAATTAATCCTTCTGAATAAGAAGGATTAAAATGGGAGTGGAGGTTCTGGGGAAGGAACCAAATGGTTCCTATGAGAAAAAATTTTTTTCCTCTCAATTGTTCCTTCTTCAGTTTAAAGGAAAAATTTTGTGATCATACATTTGCGACTAACAAATGAGTTTCATCAATACGACTAAAGTTTTTGGCATTTTTACTTAGTTTATGCACTTGGTAAACTCGGTTCTAAAATGTTTGTTTACACCTTTTATTTTTCCATTTTGTTTTTAAAAATTATGGAATGATTTCGGCAAAACGAATATTATCCATAAAGGTTACAAAATATGTTTTACTAAAAGTTATGGATAAATATTTAAGGCTAATATGAAAAGTGTATTTTCATGTCATGTAATATTTGATTACATGTTTTGGTTAAATTAAAAAATTTTAAAATCTCTAATTTTAACCGAGATCTAGAGCTCCCTTCAATCCAAATATGTTTTCCGCTTCCAGCAATTGATATCAGAGCCATCTCATGAATTTTTGAGCAAAATAACTCCTTTATGCTAGTAGGCGCGATTTGGTTATGGATGATTTACTTGTTATTCTTTTAGATTTAATCTATATATTATGTTGTATGTGATATTTCATGATATTTTTTCTCTTTTTGTTTTGGGTTTTTAAAAAATGTTATAGGTTTTATTATTTTTATAAATTCGTTTGTAATATTAATAGATCCTTAATTTATTTTTACCATTATATTGAAGTTCTTGATATACCAAGAGAATATAATGTAAAAATTTTCCTTTGAAAAATGGAGGCCCGAAATTTTGAGGAGCAACAAGAAAGATCTGCCAAAGTGGAGTTTAATTTGTATTTTCCATTTTGGGTGAGAATTTTTTTAGCAATTGCAATAAGATTATAAATTGCATGATTAATTTCTATTATTGTATGTGATGTGATTATATGTGGTAAATGATTGAATATGTGAGTTTTAAATATTAATTTTGGATTAAAAATAAATAAATAAATAAATAAATATATAATAATTTAAATGAGATTTATATTATATATATTTATTCCTATGGTTTAATTTAAATGAGATTTAAATTATATATATAAATTTTTATATAGTTGATTTTTTTCAAGTTGTTGAAAAAATTCAACTTTTATTTATAAAATCTTTTTTATGGATCTGATAAGTATAAAAGTATACTCACAAAATATATATATAGATATATTGACTACAAAATTACTTAAATTTAAACATTATATAATATGATTATATAATGAGCTCACATTTATTTTTGAAACATAAAGTGTATGCTAAAAAGAGGTAATATGTATTTTATTTAATCAAATATGATATGTATGTTTATAGATCCATAACCATCTGAGTATACATATAATCACTTTTAATGATCATATGAGATATGACATGAAAAAGACTAATGTGCAAACATTAACTTTAAAATTAGATTATGTGATAATTCAAAAATAAATTTACTAGTTTATGGATACTAATAAATTTTTAATCTGGTTAATGTGTAAAGTGAAACATTTAAAATTAAGATAAAAAACCAACTAATATTCCCAAATATAATGAATCCAATAAAAATATAATACATTGAGGCTCTCCATGGAAGCATTAATATGCAAGTTGTTATATATTAATGATAAGGTAAAATAATGTATTTGACTTGTAAAATGGATTAGCATCTAGTGTTGTAAGAATGTCATTTTGTGAAGTTAAGTGGTACTAGATTGAGTCCATTTGTTCTATTGATCTCGTGAATATGATTCATCTAATATGGTAGCCCAAAAATGTCATTTTGTGAAGCTGATGGTTAGTATATTAGGAGCTGTTTAAAAAGGAACTAAATTAGGTTTACAATTGTTATATTTGATAAAGAGTTATCATCTCATTAATATATTAATATTCCAAGAATGCCACTATGAGAAGTTGAGGAATATTAATTAGAGTATTATTGAGACCTAATTTACCCACTAGAAGTTCACCTAACTGAACTTCCGTTTTCTATGAGGAAAGTGTAGGATGCGCCAAATTAGTGGAAACCATTATGATTATATGTCCAAATTATCTTAGTTAATTGGTTTGACCATTAATATATAATGAAACTGATACATTTTATTCTTTATGCAGTTATTTTTCTCTAATAATATGGTTACATCATCATAATTCTAATCACTTTTGAACCGTAATAGGCTTACCAGGCCTAATTATGTGAACTAGTTAAGAAACCTTAAGCTAATGCTTCTCCAGCAGTGCTTGTGGGATGTTGCTAGTAAGCCAAAACCTACAGCGCCTATCGTTGATTCAAGTAAGGCTTAAAAACAACATTACAATGATTGGGTTGATAAGAACACCCAAGCAAAGTGCTATATACTCGTTTTTTTGAAAAATAAACATTTTGGAGTTAGTAAAGGAAAGTTATGGCAAGGCTAGTAGGATTATCCTCTTTAACTATTCCAATAAACTATTCCAAATGAAAATGAATGAAGGCCAAGATGTTGGTGAACATGTTGGTGAGATGATAAGGCTTATTTACTGCCTTGAAGAAAAGACAGACTGTATCTTAGCATCACGTCCACATTGTTATGGAAATTTTATTTCTAATTTCTATTTGAACAAAGTGGAATGCACTTTGTAAGAGCTGCAACAAAGTTTGGTTTATCACCAAAATACTGTGATTAATCCATAAAAGAAAGATGTAGAAGTATTGGTGACATCTTCTTCTTCTCACCTAAAGAAAAGGAATAAAAAGACCACTATGGGAAAGAGTTCCACTCCCTTTTCTTTACATCCCTAAAAGGGCAAAAGGAAGGCAAAAGACTAGCTTAAGCCAAATGTTGACAAAGAAACATGCTTCCATTGTCAAAAGGATGGTTATTGGAAGAGAAATTGTCCTGTTTATCTAAAAAGTTTAGAGAAGACCAAAGACAAAGGGATTATAGGTCCTTTAGATATTTCTCATCATTTGAATTTAAATGTTGATTTAAATTATGATTGTTTTTTTAACTCATCATATGCTTGGGTCTTAGACACAAGAGCAACTACTCATATTTGTTCCTTTGTGCAGGATCCAAGACATAAGAAGTTATATGATAGGGAGATAAAACTCAATCTTAGAGATAAAACTCACTCTTGGTGATAGAGCAAGACTTACAGTCGAGTAAGTGAAAGATATTTCCATTTTGTTAAACTATAATGTAATCTTATTATCAGATGTTTTGTATATTCCTAATGCCTATAAGAACATTATTTCTGTATCCACTTTGACAAATAATAATTATGAATTTCTCTTTTGTAAAGATATATACTATATTTATTTTAATGATAATCTTATTGGCATTGAAACTAAACATCATGACTTATATTATTTATATTGTGATAAGCCTGATAAGATAAATAACAAAGAGTTATTATTGAGCAACATAAATGGCAATTCTAATCAAACTAAGTATGATGATTCAAGTATGTCACAGATATGACACTTAAGACTTGGTCATATTTCTAATGTAAGGATCCACAAGTTGGTAGACATGAGAATTTTAAAAGGTTTAGATTCTCAGTCTAATGACTTTATTTGTGAGTCATGTCTATAAGAGAAAATGACTAGAGGTTCATTTGCTGGTCAAATGGTACGTGCTGAAAACCTTCTTGAATTAATTCATACTGATGTTTGTGGACCATTTAAGGAAATGGCTAGAGGAGGTTATCGATTATTCGTTATCTTTATAGACGATAAATCTAGATATAGATATTTGTATTTATTGAAATATAAATTGGAAGTCTTTGAAAAGTTCAAAGAGTATAAGGCCAAAGTAGAAAATAAATTAGGAAAGAATATTAAAACACTTCGATTAGATCGGGGTAGTGAATATTCAAGTACTGAATTTAATGATTACCTCAAAGAAAATGGAATTATCATACAGTTTACTCCATTTGGTACCCTTCAACTAAATGGTGTAAGTGAAATGAGAAATCGTACTTTGTTGGACATGATACGAAGTATGATGAGTTATACTGACTTACCTATCTCCTTCTGGGATATTCTTTGGAAACAACATTATACATTCTTAACAGAGTTCATTCTAAATCTGTAAATATTACGTATGAGATATGGACTAGTAAAACTCTTATATTATCATATTGTAAGATATAGGGTTGTCCTGCCTATGTTAATAGGCAAAACACAGATAAGTTAGAGGAATAGTCCACTAAAGGCTGATTTATTGGATATGCTGCTGCTAGAAATAATTTGGAATATTATTTCTATCTACTTGAACAAATTGTTGTTGTGTTAGAGATGTCACTTTTCTTGAGAATGAGTTTCTTAAAAAAGGAAGCAAATGCAGACATATTATTTTAGATGAAGAGTCATCTAAAAAACAAATCTAAGTGGTTGAACCAATGGAGATTGATAAGCCAAATGAACCTAACATGACAAAGGATATCACTTCAGCTTCTAGGAGGTCTAAAATAGCTTCACATCCTCCTAGATGGTATGGGTTTACTATTGAACATGACTAAGAGTTATTTATATTTGGTAGTAATGATTAATCAGAAGATCGTGTCACTTATGAAGAGGCAATGTCTGACATTGATACTCTTAAATGGCAAAAAACAATGCAATGTGAGATAGATTCTATATACTAGAATAAAGTTTAGGAACTTGTACACCCACCGGAAGGAATAGTTCCAATAGGTTGTAAATGGATTTATAAATGCAAATTAGATTTTGAAGGGAATATTGATACATATAAAGCTAGGCTTGTAGCAAAAGGGTTTCGCCAATGGGAAGGGATTAACTATAAAGAGACATTCTCTACCGTAGTCATGCTTAAAAGTATTAGAATACTCTTAGCTATTGCAGCATACTATGATTATAAAATACGGCAGATGGATGCCAAAACTGATTTTCTCAATACATTTCTTAAAGAAGAAATTTATATGGAACAACTAAAGGATTTGATTCTAAAGATAGTTCCAAAGTTTGCAAGCTTAAGAGATCCATTTATAGTCTTAAGCAAGCTTCAAAGAGCTAGAAGAAGCTTTTTGATAAGGCCATAAAAAATTATGACTTTATTCAAATTCCAAATGAGGCTTGTGTATACAAGAAAATTAGTAGGAGCAAGATTGCTTTCTTAGTTTTATATGTTGATGATATTCTAATCATGGGTAGTGATATTGGTTTTCTAACTGACATAAATGTCTGGTTATCATCCACCTTCTCCATGAAAGACTTAGGAGAAGCAACCTATGTTCTTGATATTAAGTTGTATAGAGATAGAGCTAAGAGAATGTTAGGGCTCTCACAAACCCTCTATATAGAAAAGATCCTAACAAGATTTGGGATGAAAAATTCCAAAAGAGGATTAATACTTGTGAGTCATGGAGTGCATCTTTCTAAGGAGATGAGTCCAAAAACTCCTAAAGAAAGAG
>CATIWF010159133.1:0-74683 GCA_949630135.1 Balakata baccata
TTAAAAATAGAAAAGCTTATCGTGGTGTTTATATAAACTGAACTATACAAATATTATATGTATGGTATATTTAAAATTTATTATCTAATTTTACTTGACATTGTATGGATTATATAAGTTTGAAATTATATTTTTAAAATATATATATATATACACACACACATATAAATATTCACATAAAATAAGAAAATTACATAATTGTCACCACTTGCAACATATTTATGTAAATGTGATTTAAAGAATTCTAAAACCCAAAATAACACTATTCTCGGTTCCAGAAAAAACGATGCTAATGAAAACGGTTTGATGATGAAAACAGAAAAAATGCTATTAGGCGAGATTTAAGGCATGTTTTTAGTTTTAGCTGCACTTTTCAAATCAAATTAGGGAATGTTATATATATATATATATATATAGAGAGAGAGAGAGAGAGAGAGAGAGAGAGAGAGAGAAAATTATGTCTTTTTCCCATTATGCTACTCACCTAAAAAAACGCTCATATAAAAATCCTACGTCCACATGCACGTGTTATTTGCCACGGCTATACAAAATAAATATTTTAATGTAAAATTATGTCAAAAGTATTTTAAGGTAAAATCAATTAGCCACACATATTAAAAAAAAAATTGAATTTATTTCTACTGGTTCAAAATTTTGTATTAGCATCCAAATTTTATATAAAATAAAATCCATTAGATCAAATATATTAAAATATTCTATTTTAACTACCAAAACAATAGATTAGAATTCAGTGAAATTGAATTTAATCATATTAATACTTTAAGTAAACTTAATTTATATATTTATTTATAAATAGATGCATAATTAATTAGTATATAAAGAAATAATTTATACATATTTCAGTAAATTGAGGAATAATTTCGAAAAATGCCACTAATTTTTTATTTTGGGTATTGATGCAAGCCAGCAAGTGTAACGCAATAAAATGATATGCCTATTAAAATATCCTTTGGATATACTAATTTTTTTGGTTTGTGTTCTTGTTTTTTTTTTTTCACCAATTAAAAGCGATGGATTCCTTCTTTCTGATAAAAAGGTTGAATACTTAGTTGGAGAATCTCCATTTTTAGGTTCCTGTCCTTATAATAAATATGACCCAAAGTATTTCAAATATCCTGCTTAAAGAAATCCAAACTTTTATTGTTGAAGACGGAAAATGATAATGTAAAATAGAAAAAAGAACAAAAATATTATATATATATATATAACATTTACCAAAAATTTACTTACACTTTAGACTATATAAATTGAAATTAATTACTAAATTGAATTGGTTCAATTGGTTTAGTACTTACTCTATTTAAATAAATTTTTGAATTCGAGTCTTAAAAATTTTGAAAGAGTTTCATATTTTTGTAATCCGATCCAAACTTAATCAGAATCCATTGAACTTTAAATACTAAGTTTAAAGAGTTTAACATTCTCGAGGTCCGATCCGACTTCAAACTTAATCAGAACCCCCGCATAGGAAAAAAAAAACAATTGCAATTAATCAATCATATGGTGTTTGGAAGAAGGATGAGATGAAGGGCTGAGGAGAAATCATCAGTGTTGATTGGATATTACTGATAAATGTTAAGGCCCAATTAAAGCAGGCCACTTTTGCCAGAAGGATCTCAAGGCTTATTCAAAGAAGCCTATCCATCCATTTTCTCCTTCCCATTAATGCTTTTGCCGTGCTGTTTTGATGGCTGTAATCTGTTTGATCAAAACAAAATTTAAGGAAATTTTACAAAAAAATGGATAAATATTTATAAAAATGAAATTCTTCAAAGTTTTTTTTTAAAATATTGAAAATTAAGGTTTACACAAGATTTACCGCAAAATTAATGAATTGAAGTTACAAAAATTTTATAAAAAATTTATTTAAAGTTTATTCAAGTTATACCAATTATTTATCCAATATTTATCGAAAAATTAATAAAAGTTGAAATTATACAAGATTTACTCAATATTTACCAAGATTTATCAAAAAATTATCCAAAATTAGCCTAAGTTTTACCCAAAATTTACTAAAAATTTACAGCAAAATTAATAAAAATTGAATTTAAAAAAGGTTTATCAAATATTTACTCAATATTTACTTAAATTATATTAAATTTTTACAAAAAAATTAATAAAATTTGAAGTTACACAATATTTATCAAAGATTTACTTAAGATTTACTCAAGTTATACCCAATATTTACAAAAAAATTAATGAAAGTTGAAGTTATATAAGATTTACTCAAGATTTACTATAGTTTACCCAAAATTTACCTAAAATTTACCCAAAAATTATATAAGATTTACCCAACATTTACCAAAAAATTAATGAAAATTAAAGTTACAAAAAATTTATCTAAAACTTATTCCAAGATTTATCCGATATTTACTTAAAATTTACCACAAAATTAATAAAAAATTGAAGTTACATAATGTTTATCCAAAATTTACTCAATATTTATCTGAAGTTGACCATAAAATTAATGAAAATTGAAGTCGCAAAATGTTTATTAAAAATTTATTAAAAATTTATTCACGTTATATCTCATATTTACCCAATATTTATAAGAAAATTTATCGAAGTTGAAGTTATATAAGATTTATCTGAGATTTATTCAATATTTACCCAATGTTTATTTAAGGTTTACCCAATATCAAGTCAATTTCTCAACTAAAAATTACCAAAGATGTATCCAAAGTTTACCAAAGTAAATAACATTAATTAAGTTAATTAAATACAATTTACATATTTTTTTTTATAATTAAGGTTTGTCCAAGATTTACTTTGGTAATTAAGTTAATAAAATTCAATTTTACATTTTTTTGCTAATTAAGTTAATTAAGCAATGATTAAAAATAAATAAATGCATGCATAAAAATAATAGTAGTCATGTAAGTTAATAAAATTATTAATCTATGTGAAAAATGATCATTTGTTGTCTTAATTAAATGAAAAATATGTTAAATATATAATAAAATCTAATATTTGGAAAAAAAAAAAGAAAAACTAGTAAAAATAAAAATGCAAAAAACGAGATTGAAAACACGGAATTTTGACGGGTATAATTGAAAAAAACTTTCCACTTCTAATAGAATTTGTAAATTTTTCAAAATTTAACTAATTAAGTTAATTAAGCAACGATTAAAAATAAATAAATGCATGCATAAAGATTAATAGTAGTTATGTAAGTTAATAAAATTATTAATCTATATGAAAAATGATTATTTGATATCTTAATTTAAAATATATTAAATATACAATAAAAATCCAATATTTGAAAAACAAAAACTAGTAAAAATAAAAATGAAAAAAACGACATTGAAAATATGGAATTTTGACGGGTATAATTGAAAAAAACTTTCCATTTTTTGTGTAACTTGTAAATTTTCCAAAATTGAATACATTATTGTCCCAAAGATTGATGCTGAATTCCTCTGGTGAGGAAGACATTCTAAAACTATGTTTATGTGCAGTACAAAAACTTGATTTCAACTACCTACACCCCAGATTTGAGTGAGTGGTCTACTTGCAGTAGAAGACTTCCTCCACCTTGCTAGACGGAGCAAGAAGGTTAACACTTCCGATGGATCACTTAGAGAGAATAATGCGTCGGTATTCTTTGGACTGGACGTTACTATTATGGGGTATCCTTGGCCCCTACTTTTTATTACCTGCAAAAATCCATTTGGCACTAACTAAGCAACCAATATTAATGAATGAATGAGCCACGGGCGTAACTCGCCCCATGCCCCAGTGATTATAAAAGGCAATTAGATTTTTTAATTAGTCAATATGGAATATTTCAACGTACTACTCTCACGCTCAAGACATACATAACACAGAAAAAACTTAAGAATGAAGTTTGCGGAATATTTTTTAGTTTGTGGTATTCACTCAGACTATTTACTATTTTAGAGTATTTTTTGATAAATTTTTGAATTTGTGGTTGTTTTAACAGTTATTCTGAGTTTGTGGTTCTTTGACCAACTCATACCAGTTGAACTGGCACGTGATACTATTCATTAGGTGCGCCACTTCAATTCCATGTGTGCCATGCATGCATGATACAATTTTTTTAATTTATTTATTAAATTTTATTAATTATTTTTTAGAAAATTACGATACAATTTATAAATTAGATTTCGATAAATTACATTTAGTAATAGTTAATAAAAATTAAGTAAATAAATTAAATTAATAAATTATAAATTAAAGCATTTAGAATTTAATCATGCATTAATTAAAAATAATTTATAAAAATTTTTAGGGATAAAAAATGTAGAGAAAATTTATAAAAATTGTCCTAAGTAATTACAGCAAGTTTCTTTTTCACTCATCATTTGTTGTAAAGTTTACCTACATTATTATTCATTTGTTGTAAAAGTTTACCTACATTATTATTATTATTATTATTATTATTATTTGCCTCATACATCTTTTTTGTTGTAAAAATTAATGCACATTATTATTATTATTATTATTATTATTATTATTATTATTATTTTGCATGCATGAAGTTAACCGTTAATTGTTAATTAAATTTTAGTTAATTATTTAAAAAAAAAATAAAGACATAATTTATAAATTAGAGATTGATAAATTAAATTTGCTATCTAATGAATCAATTAAATTTCACATAAAATATATAGAATTTAATTATATGTTAAATAAAATTTAAAAAATAAAAATTTATAAAATTTTTTAGTGATAAAAAATGTGAAAGAAAAAAATAAGAGACACGTGGCAACTGACGCACACAACCACGTGTCTCATTGCATGCGTGCGCCAATTGTACTGATGTATGTCTCCTAAAACTATCATAAATTTGTAAATATTTTTAAAATTATTATAATTTTATAAATATAATTTTTAATCATTTGAATAAATAAACTCATTTTTTTTAACTAATTAACTAGGCCTTAATCTTCTAAGCATCAAATAAAGGTTCTGATGTCATTATTAGAAAATTCAAAACCCAACGGTACCTTAAATGCATCTTCGTCTGTTCGATCATCTCCAATGTAGAGTGGAAGAACATCATTGGAGTCGTTTAATCCTAGAGTGTCCAGTAAATATTCCAGGGCATGACCTTTATCCCATTCAATTGTTGGTCGTATCTCCATAACCTGTAAATGAATTTGGGCAAAAGTGTTAAGAATGCAACTTCCTAGTTATAGATTTAATTTGCAGACATAAAAGGTTGAGAGATTTAATTGTTGCTACCTTTTTTCCCCAACTTATGTGGAACTCCGGATAATGTTTAAGGACAGACTTCACATGCTCCTCTAATGTTTCATAATCCTGAAATTAACAACACTTTCTATGCACGTTATAACTGCTTCTCTTCTGATAAATATAAGCAAAGAAAAATATTTTTTATATTTAATGCTGGGTCTATTAGTTACCTCTTCTTTAACCTGTCTGAAATGTACGGAGATGCAAAACCTGTTGTCCTCTATCCTTGTACCTTGTACTTTCATGACTTTCTTCTTCAATGCTGTGAGTATCTGTAACGAACACGTGGTTCTTCTTATTAAAAGCGGCAGCAGCCATGAAGATGACGCAATTCAAATAAATTTTGTTTGTTACATGGCATAAAAAATGGCCTTCAATTTGTGAAAGCCGGCTCACCTTCTGAATTGCAGGCAAATA
Source organism: Balakata baccata (assembly GCA_949630135.1). Lineage (NCBI taxonomy): Eukaryota > Viridiplantae > Streptophyta > Magnoliopsida > Malpighiales > Euphorbiaceae > Balakata > Balakata baccata. Next base: position 5,659 of record CATIWF010159133.1, read on the forward strand.
TTTCTCAGCAGGTTGAAATAGAACTTCATTTCCCTGCCAAATTGAACAAGACATGTTAGTTAATTGGAAGAATTCTGCCCTTTTTGCCTACAAAACTCCTGCTTAATTCTCATAGTTTTAGAAAAAGAAAGTAATCTTCTATTTTTATTATGTCTATACCTTTTTTTCAAGGGCTACGGTGTGGCATTTCCCATCACAGGACTTAACTGGCCTTGGTGGTGCCATAATGTCCATGCCATGACTTCCAGCATAATATACATTATTTAACTTTACAAATTCTTTTACCTGCACCAAATCAACATCTCATGGCCTTAATTAGGCTCACAATGCAATCCTTTAAAAAGCTGAAAACATAGGATTAAAACAAAATAAAATGTTGTTACCTTGTCCCTGCTTCTACCACTGATTATAGCTGTTGGAAAATATTTTGCTACTTCACGTAACGCTGCACGCATCTGCTAGAAAAGATACGCAATCAATATTAATATAGCTGAGCAAGAAAAACCCACATAGCTTATGTCTATTACTTTAATTACCTCATCAGACATGAAGGCGAGATCAGGATCATCTACAATCGGCGAAAGGGTACCGTCATAATCTAAAAAAACGGCAACCTTCTTCCCCTTTGCTTCTTTCATCATCTGATCAAGAGAACTCAATGCAGATGGATGTTCAACCTGATATGTTTCGAAATTAAGTGTTGTTATTGTTAATAATGATACTTTGGTCTAACACAATGATGACAACTTACCACCCATGAATTATAAGTTGCATCTCTGGGATTAGGAAGATGCATTAAAGTTGATGCTTTTGCATTTACTGAGCGATCGCTACCAGGCTGCACCTTTTGTATATGGGAAGTTGATCTTTGAAACCCCACAGCCTGATTCAACTTGGCGAGACTTCTCTTCAACATATCTATTTATAAAGGTTAAAAATTTGAATGATGTTTAACACCACAAATTATAAAAAAATGTAATCTCAGCTTGAGACGGAAATAATTATATTAGAATATAAAATTAGGCTTAGGAACTAAGTGATGGTCATGATTTCATCTCATTCTATCATTAAATTAATTAAGATTGAAGACAACCACCTTTTTGCGTGCAACTAAAATCAATTAAATATACCTGAGAAATCAAACTCGCTGTTTCGCATACTGAGTTAATACGCTAATAAAACCTGTGAGTGCTTGGCTACTTCAACTGCTTACCTGCAACGAAACTAACTTATCAAACACATAATTTCTGACAGAATTATGCCTAGAAAAAGGGAAACAAACAACTACGTGATCCTGAAAAGAGATGGTCAACAAGGCAAATAAGATAACCCAACAAAGTTTTAAAACATTGCTGTCCAAGCCTACCAAAATGAACAAAACAAAGTGCATGAGTTTGGAATGTTTTCGAGATTTTCATATAAAATTACATTTACATGCATCTTTTTCAATCGCCGAAGACACATGGGTTGGGTCCCATTATACGAGATAGCTCCCTGCCTCCCATGAAAATCTAATATATCAAAATTATTCATAATATTATCTATTACTCTTTAATTATCATAATCACGACCCAACATCATTGTTGCTTCCGAGAAGGAATGTTTGTTGATTTTTTTTATTAGCTATAAAATCCATTTGTATTTGCGAACGTATAGACTCCATAATGCATAATATCCTAATTTTGATCTGCAGATTTTTTGTTTTTCTTCTTTTCTATTTTCAATGAGCTTTAATAGGTCAATATCAAACGTTTACCTGTAAAATCATCACGTAGCAAGTGTTATAATAGCCATTCATCCAGATCAGATAGTTTAAGAAAAGTCCTTTTTCAGAATTAAAAATCTTTTTTCTTCTAAAACAAAGAAACAAGAAGAAAACAGAAGGTATAAATTAAATAATCAACAGAATAAATCAGATTTAATTAATAAGCATGCATGGGCCCATATTTGATCGAGAGGTTGTTGAATAAGTAAGGTTGCCATCAGCCGATTCAGCAGATACTGACATGAGCTACTGTCTAATTGTTCAAGACAAACTTTAGACGAATAATACAATAATGCGTATTGTTTTTTAGTTCTGCACCACTACCATCTCACCTCATTCCAACTTCCATATCCTTTCCCCCACTTTTATTTTGATAAATAAGCTAAGAAAAAAGGTCGGAGCAAACCATGGGCATATGGGATCATGTTCGAGCTGGCTTGTGTTCCCATTTTCTCAAATCCCAACTCTATGCCGCTTCGTCCCAAGACACGTGGAATTTTATATTTTTACCATACATTAATTCAATTATATATTGATATGTATATATATTGTAATTTAGGAATGTTTTAGCAGTGCAAGTCTAACATAAGATTTTTTTTTTCAACAAATTATAATTTCGAATTCGAGACTAATTCATTGAAGAAAAAAAAAAATATTAGAAAGACGACAAAAGGAAAGAAAATGATCCAATTGACATTTGAAACCGAAATTGTGAACAGTACACATTGAAAAAAGAAAAATAATTCAATTTAATTAATTAAATCAGACAGCAAGTTCAAAAAAGACCAGTATGGCGTGTCGACTGTGAATTTCCTTCATCATATGATTTTGACATCTGGTTAATGTGACTGGAACATAGACACATCTAGACATGGTTATGGACCTGTTAAATTAAAAAAATAATAATAATAAATAAAAACTCAATGTACAACCAACCAGACAATGGATACGACAAAGTGTCCTAATCTTAATTAAAGAAACTTCCTAGAACTGCTAATGAAGCTTAATTAGTTTAACTATTAACTATTAATTTATCAGCTCTAGTCCTGAATTCCTGTCGATAATTTACCAACTTTATATTAGGAAACTAATTGATTACTACTTACCTATTCATAACGTGTTATTTAGTAAACCAAAATCTCTTATAAATCCAAAATTTAAAGCAAATTCTTTCATGATTTTCAAAATAATATTACCAATCATTTTCTCTATATATTGAAATTTTTTTTTCTTTCAAGAATTCAACTTAAAATTCAAATAGGAAATTTTACAATTATGATTGTCAGATATTAGATCAGCACAAGGGAAAAAAAAGAAAAGAAAAATTTATGATTGAGGAATCAAAACTTGCTTTTTGGGTAATTAAAAAGTGCACGCAATACTGACGGATCTAGAAATTATACTTATGGTCCAACTATAAGAGTAATAAAATTAAAATAATATGTTCATCAATTCTACTCCCTAACTAGAGTATATTTTAAGATAATAATTACATATTAAATTTTGTTTAGAAAATTAATCCATATGCACCTGAAATAAAAAAATCAAGCCATAGGAAATAAAGAGTACATATTTATATGGCTCGGCCCTTTATTGTATATATTCATAGAAAATAATCAATTTTTCACTGTGTAAAAAATATAAAATTACAATACAATAAAATTACATCTTCCCCGGGTTAATCAAATTCAAACATATAGTTTATTGTATTTTCTTTCGTATATAAGTTAGAAGAATAACTTTCACATCTCCGGTCCCAAAAAAAAAATTGAATATTTTTACACAAGAATACCCAAGAAAAAAAAACTCGAACTTCCAAATCCCTAAGTTGATATTGTATTTGCTTCCTAAGGTTCTTACTTTAAAGCCGTGACACTCTAAATTTGCCGATCAAAAATAGAAATACATTTTCTTACCAAAATCTAACAATTTAAAAGTCAAATTTCAAAATTTACAACCAAATTATCAATTATGATTTTTAATGTAAGAAATATTAAACAATAAAAAAATTAAAATAAATAATTTTTACTTTCTCTTATTTTAGACAGAACAGTAAATCTCTACTTCTAATCATAACATAACTATTGATAGTTAAATATATAAAAAGAAATTCAATAAAATGTAAATTTAAAGAATTTATTTGAACTCTTAAATATTGATTTTTATTTGAGGATTTAATGAAAAAAATAGTAGATATAGAGAGAATATTTAAATTTTAACCAAAAAACACATTGAAAATAATAGAAAAATATATACAAGAAAATTTAAAAAATTTGAGGGTCTAACATATAACAATTGCGTGGCATATTACCATCGCACAACTGAAGCGTGTCAAATGTTTTTTAACTACGGTCCAATGGGCCTCCAGGCCCACTCCACTCATGGACCCCCTGAGCTACGTGTACGGACCATATGCCATGCTTTTTCTACCGACTTCTCTAAGCAGGTAGAGTGATATATTATTCTATAAATTAATCATATAATAAAAAATAAAATAATTAAATATATATATATTGCGATTGGATTAGGCATTAACCTAAAAATTTATCGGGAAAAGAGGAAAAAAAGGACCATAAGTAACTGAAAAAGTTCATAGACGTGGTCAAAGTAGAAATTTTATAGGCGCGTGAGAAACAACGTTTCTGCAACCTGATGATGGTGAACTTCACCCTTCATGCAGATCGCGTAGTAGAAACACAGGGTATTTATGTAGGGAAAATAAAAAAACTACCATCAACTGTTTTTTCGTTTTATTCGGTTCGTAGCGTTTCTCGCGATATTGCAATGCAACTTTAAAAGCAGAATAAGAAAAAAAGAAAAAGAAAATGATCATGATCATGTGGCGGTTGTAATTATATGTAAATAATTATTTTCCTTAAAAAAAATATATATAAGGGCTTCTACGATTACCAGCTCTTCCGGTTGAAGCCAAGAAGGTGCAGAACTGTCTATATACATGCATGGGATTAACAAAATAAAGAAGGCAACTTGCTTTATTAGTTTCCGGTGACATTTCCACCGTAGGAAAGTAAGCGGAAATCAACACATGCACGAAGATTAAAAAAGAAAGAAAAAGAAGAAGCTATTTTCTGGAAATTGAAAGCAATGGAAATACAGATAAGGAGAATTAGAAAGAAACAAATATTAAAGAAAAAGGCTTACCAAATTTATAGGCTTTCTTGTGAATTCTTGAGCTAGGCAAGGAGCTTCACGAGGACAGAAATGAGAGGAAAAGAGAGAGTGAGATGGGAGGTAAAGGCAATGGAGATTTGAGAGGAAAGATGGGCATATATTTATTGGGAAAAAGAGAGAGAGAGATTAAAGAAAAAGGGTTTTAGGGATTTTGGAAGTTAGCGAAGAAGGCGATTCATAATCAATGGATCCCCCATTGCACCATAACTTCCTCACTTTTTACTACTATACTTTTGAAAATTTTTGCACATGTTGACATCTGGATTGACCAAAATGGGCCTATATATGCATGCATGTAGTTTTTATACTCTAACAACGTATGTTCCCTGCAATAAACTTTCGTTGATATATATTTGTTTTTATCTGTAAGTATATATTTTGATGATAATTTTTTATTACCTCTTCCATGTTAAAGACAAATGATTTTTCTTTTCTTAATTCAATAAACTATTGTATGAATGTACCCTTTCCAAGGTTTGACATGTCGCCAACATTTCTTTTTGGTTATTTGGAAGTTTGATTGATTATTTACATTATTTATTGAAGACCCATTGGATTGAGGTTCCAATATTCACACCTATGACTTAACATGAGTCTCTTTAATTATATACAACAATTAAATTTTATAATTTGCACCCCATTGATAATATAGAATTATAAGATTTTCTTCTCTTTTAACTAAAAATTGAGAGCTTTAATTTGTAGTATATCTGACATTTAGAACTATTAGATTTTCCAATTTTTAATTTCAATAATTAATATTAAAAATTGAAAGGTCTAATGGTTCTAAATATCAAATTCACAACAGATATACTGTAGAATTGACCCTAAAAATTTAAAGTTGGAACTCTTGTATGAAAAATCTTAGAAATTTTGAAGAAAACGCTTTATCTAGTAAAAAAAAAAAAAAACAAGACAAATACATATATACAACCAACAATTGCATCCAAGCTGTAGTCTTGTACAAAAACAACCCTAGTAGAATAGGTCTTTATTAGAGGAAGCAAATGTGTCCCCTTTAACACTGCATGAAGGCTGACCCTCCATCAGTTCCCTGTCAAATTAAAACAACATAAAATAATCCTGAACAACAAGACATAAATAAATAAAAATGGTTGAGAGTTTCTCATGCAGTAATTTCTCCTGAGAATTCCATGAACTTGACCCATAAATTTGTCCATGAAACTTCTTCGAAGGTCAGAAAAATATTAACCTATTACATGGGCCATTGTTGCCGGTTGCAAATTAATAAATAAATATAATTTCTTATCAAAAAAGAAATAAATAAGAATAATAGCTAATTAATAAACAATTAGCAGAAGAAAAACCTATATAGATTTCAGTTTTTATTTTTCTTTAGTGTACATCGTCCTTTGATGACCATGTGAATTTTATTCAGACTGTCGTTTTTCCCTTTTGCCCTCCTTTTCTGGGATTTTATTCGGATTCAGTGGTGTGGAGAAGAGATCTCTCGTATGGAAAACAATATTTGAATGTGATTCTAAAATACTGCAACAAAAGAATGGAAATTATGGAAATGAGTAATTTTTACATCAGCCAATTAGAACACGCGAAATAATAATAGTTTATATAAAAATAAGAGTTAAAAAAGTGCACCTTATTGTGTAGTACAAAAGAGAGATATATATTTATTACGTGAACCTTCTAAAAAAAATTCAGCTTGTCAATCTAAATCTCTGATTGATTTAGTGTATGATTATAAGTTAGAAACCCATATAAAAGAGTAACAATTAAAAACAATTTTCTTTAGATGTAAATAGAAGAAAATTGAATTTAGGTCCTACAATTCTATAAGAAATTCAATTTCTTTTCGCTGATAGATGAAAATTATATATGTCAATTAATTTAAATTTTGATTTTATTTGCTTCTTCAGAAAGATGTTGGAACAAAATTAGGACAGTAGATTTCCCATTTCCTATTCTCTCCATCCAACAAAAAGAAAGAAGAAGACATCCCCTTCCTGATATGGAGATCAAACCTTTGGTGGCCCAGTGGGCTTATGACACGTTAGCCTTCTAGCCCAATCCAACGGCGGTTGGCTAGAAGCTGCCGATTAGCAACCAAAATTCACTGTTATTACTTCCTATTTCTCAACGAAGATGTACCTACCTACCACATGGTAAAATACGACAGCAAAAATCCATTGAACTCACAACTTCTGTGAGCAAAGAATTCAGTTGCAGCAGAAAACCTTCATGGCTGCTATTACAGTGTTCCAACCTGACAAGGTAAATCAGGAATATGGAACAGTAAAAATATGAAGAGCCGACATCTTGAAAAGAATCAACAAAGCCAACACTAGAGGAATATTTCTATGGCAGCCGGTCCTTCACAATATTGCTAAATAGCAGATGAAAGAGGAGTGTGACAATAAACATAAGCAAATATAAACTATATGGTTGCTGCCATAAAACTTGATCCAATCAACACAGCCAGGAGCAATGGAATATTTGCATGGCAGCTGATTCACAATCATATCGTTGCTAAATAGCAGGGAGAGACACTGATAACTCACAAACATAAGCAACATAAATATGGGCTGCTGCCAACAAACTTGATCATGGTCAGCCATTAGTTCTTTTATACCTAGATTCAATTTTCCCAAAATAATACAGTCAACAAAACCAAAAACGGCAAAGAAGGAAATACTGGTGTGGGTTTGCAGATCCAGGCAAGGTGCAAAAAAGCATCTACAGTGTTTGGATCGGCTTTACAAAAGAAAAAACTTACCTACTGTATTGTATGTTGAGCAATTTCCATAGCTAATTTCTCAGCCTTCTCCAGAATCATCTACAACATTGGCTTCCCCAGTCACCTATGTACCCAATCTTATTTGACATCTAGAGATTGTTCATCGCTTTCCATCATCTCACCCTCCTTAGCTTTTAGGGCATTCTCCACCATCTGATCCATGTTACTTTTTGTAAAATTTAATGCTATTTCCTCAGTTTTCCCAGTTTCCATCATTTTTGCCTCATTGGCTTCAGTAATCACCTGAAGAAGTTCCAAAGGAGTAGCTGCTGGATCCAACTCCCGACAACCCTTGGGAGCATTATGAGCTTCTTCACCAGTAAGCAGATGATGTGGGACCTGATGAGAGAAGCGAAACATCTCTTCTTTTGGAATCTTCCTGACTTCATTGGGGTCCATGTGCCTATGAAAAACTGTCTTGAAACCAGCAACCTTAACAAGAGGAGCAACAGGTACACCTTGTTCTTCATTATAATCATCGAGCACCTCCACCATCTCATATTGGTGTATCACCTTATCTGGAGTATTCTCATTCCAATCTGGGGACCAGTTTCTGTAAAGAGCCCAAATATCTCCTTTTCTTGGAAGTATACGAATGAGTCCACGGATGCCTTTCACCCATCTAACCTTGTGCGAGAATGAATTCAACCTTTGGCTGATCTCGTATCTGCCTGCCCTGAAATCCCCACAAGTCTTCAGGAAACCAGAACCTACCCAATCTATCGAGCTGAATTCACGGCTGCTTCTTGAGTTAAGCCAACTGATTTGCATCTTGAATGGCCTCGAAGAGATTACCTTTTTAATTCGAGCATAGTATCGAGGCATCCCGTCATCATCATCATATGCGGCCCAAACCTGGTCTTCTCCAAATGAACTTTCAGTTCGATCCAAATCAAAATTATGAAAATCAGAATCTGGAACATTAATTGATATTGGTGCAGATGTAAGATCAGGGAATGACTTCCTGTTTTTGTTTCTTTCATTTATAACAGCAGAGTTATCATGCTTATTAGGATCATTTTCATAATTTTTTACCATGCTCTTCGACTTTTTATTTTCTCTCTGCTTCTCTTGCTCTGAGCTCCATTCTTGGAGCTTTTTACTAATATCCAGTCGTGCTTTGTCCATCAACATGTTTCTGAGCTCAAGAGGTGACAACTCTCGCTTGCTGATGGACTTGATGCCAGAAAAGCCATAGGCCCTTTCTGTCTCAAAAGTGCCTCTTCTTTGTTCAGATGCACTTCCTGAGCCTGCTCTTCCATTCACCGCACTAGCTCCATAAGAATTCCTGTGAGTTTCATCAAATCTACTTCTTTTAAGGAGTTGGTCACCACCCAAACCAAAGTTACCAGCTTTCCATTCAGGAGCTGCCTTTTCCTCCTCATGCTCTCTCTTCACTCGTTGATGTGCCTGCTGAACAACACTTGCAGCAGTGGAAGGTGATGCAACTGAACCCCCAACACCAGCCATTCTGGAATGATTATTCCGCTGGAGGTCTGGGCAATTGGAATTCACTCCAAAACCCTCAGGTCCAGAGCTTTTAGCTACTCCACAATTTCTACCAACATTATACAAGTTGTTTGCAGCACATTTTCTTGAACTCTGGTGCTTTTGACGAGAAGAATTGTCGGATGACCTCATAACATTTGGAGGCGGAGCTTTCTCCACAGCAAGAAAAGCCTCGTGACAGTTAGGGCATAAAAGGGTGTGATTTAGATAAATCCTCATATACTCGTACTGCGTCTTACATCTGTTGCAGATAGTCCAAAAAGTATCAGATTTTTGATAGGAAGGAGATGGAACTGACATTGGCACTGTTCTAGTATTCTTGTTCTGAGTTCTTGCATCTGAATTTACAGCACTGCTGCTATTATAAAAGCCATTAGCAGTGGGTTGTGTTGATGGAACCTTAGTCTGGGACAAAACTCTCTGTTGAAATCCTATCACATTCATTTTCTCATTATATGCTAATCTCTTGGCCTTATCAGATAATAAACTCCATGCTTCTGACACCAGTTTAAAGGCACCATCTGCACCCAATGATTTGTTTTTATCAGGGTGAAGCATGAGAGCCAGTTTCCGGTATTGTTTCCTGATTGTGTCATCATCAGACCAGGGGTTTACACCAAGCACACTATAACAATCAACCTCACCAGTAATTGTCCGTTTCTCTGCTGAGGCATACACTTCTAAGGTCACTAACATCTGAGATAGACCCTCAAGCTCAGGATACAAGTTTTGAGCCTTCAAAGCAAATTTCTTAGCCCCTGCAAAATCTCTTTCTGTAAATTTCCTCTCAGCAATTTCCTTTGCTCTGACTGCTTCATCTTTATTACACTCCATATCTGCCCACGTATAACAATACACTTATCTCCCCTTGTTGTATAATATTATCCAAATTTCAACTGCAAGCATTAGATTCCACAGCATGAGGTCCTTTCATATTTCAAGACAAGAATATTCTATGCACAATTGCTTGCCACCTGCTCAAGGAAAATATACCTATCTTAATGAAAAAAAAAAGTAATTAAATAGGAAGATCATTGAGTAAATCCCAATGTATTTACAATCTTACAACTACAAAAGACGATATGACCTTCATTTCAAATCAACACTATGCCAATACAATATACAAGGTTTAGATTCATTTTGGAAATAGATATAATAATTTCAAGATGCTTTATTTATTTAACTCTAGAGTATCATAGTTGTGGAAATAAATTAGGATTAAATTTAACTATTCTGAGCTGAAAGTGAATCCACTTACACTTGTAATTAGAGAACTAGATGTCAACAATGATAGCAGTATAAAGGCATAGAACACATATTAGAACAGTCTACAATAATTTCTCGCCAAAAAAATTCCTTAATCCTTTTTACCAACTACTTTTGTATCCCCGCATGGTCATGTTCATGGTCATGTCAATATAATAGTAGAAATTTTCCCTGCACATAAAATATTACGCGCATCATTCTGTAATTAAATATTCTACAGTTATAATTAATATCAATAAACTCAGCGATGAAAGGAAAAAGATATAGCAACACCTGAAGTTATATTACTATTTGTAAAACATCTTAAAGCTTAGATCCTGTATTAAACTATACCTGATACTATGAGTTTTAGAGAAAGCAAAATTTGCAGAAGATATTATTTGGAAATTGAGTATATTTATAAACTGAAATAGAGCCAATGGCATAACACAAGTAAATTTTTACAGATTACAGAAAAAAGGAGAAGATAAAACAATTTTCCTCATATTTCAGAGTCTATTTTTGAGTTTTTTGTAGGAAGAAAGAAATTAATGGAGGTGTGAACGAGAAAAAGCATAACAAATTCCAATATTACTTCACAAAAATCAAATATTCTTCTTTTTATCTAAACAAAAAATACACACGGTTTTATTTCTAACATGAATTTTATTCTGCTTCAAAGTTCAGCATATTTAGGAATATTTAGGTTATGCACATAAACAGAAACTTGAGAACGTTTTCAGGATCAGTTACATTTGATTAAAATATTTTAAACTTCAATTCACCCCTCTACACAAAGCATTCAATAATTATTCTCTAATTAACTGTACGTACTTAATCTAGCTAAAACTATAAAATTAAGAAAGAAAACGCAAAATGAAACAACTTTCAGGACTTCAAAATGAATACAGAATCAAATAAACTACGGTAATATAGTAATTACAAATCAAGCATCAACTTTATTCATGGATCTATAGTGGGAGAAGTTTGAAGGGGAGCCCGTAACGGCAATTATTGACCATTTGAATAATCTAATTCAGTTTAAACTGGAAACCCTAGATTCATCAACTTAAAAAAAAAGGTACCCCAATTAACGCTTGAGACAAAAGGAATGCTGTTGTAAGAGCAAAAGATTGGGGGTTGGCAAAGAGAATTTGAATAATTACCTGCTAAAAGGAAGTCTCTGCAGGTGAAGAAATTTGAAATCTGAAAGACTTGTATCAATCATCATTTGTCAAAAACCCATGAGAAGCTGAGAAGAATCCTCAAAGCTGCCCAAGATTTTGAAAAAATTACAAAAATAAATGACTAAATAAAAATGGGAAAAAGAAAAAAGCAAGTATGTATGGGTTTGGTTTCGGTTTCATTTTTCTCTTTTTTTTATTAAACCAAATACCATTTTTTATTACCGGGGCTAACCATGGGTCAACTTAACTCTTGAATTGGGTTAGCAATGTGCCAAGTAACTATGGTTACTATTTAATTCGAGGGTTGAGTTAATGTTGAAATTGCATAAACATTTATTGTCAATTTGAAATTTCTTGGAATTAATGACAATTATTATTAATTAGAGTAATTTACTTTATAAATATATGTTGATTATTTTATTTTTGAAAATATATTATAAAATTTTTTATATTTAATTTTATATACTATCTAATTATTCTATTTATTTCTACGAGAGTCAAACAAAGTATTAAATTTATCTTTTTTTTTTCTTAAAAAGTGTAAAAAAAATTTTAATTTAATCAATTTAATACCAAGATATCAAATTGTTCTTCTTGCTTAATGTATTTTTATAAGTTAACAAAACTTCAAATTTGTCAAAAAAAAATAAATAAATATATATATTTTTAGTATTTTATATTCGAACTAATAGAATATTCTAGTTAATTAACAAAATATTTCATTAAAAAATGAAATTTTTTTTATTTAATTGAATTAAATCTGAAAAAATTCATAAAAAATTTCCAAATATAAAATGACCAATTTGTATATTCAACCAAATTTCATATTCAGTTACTTATCCTATTTATTATTGATAATTACTTGCTCATTGATTCGCTTTTCACCTCTTCTCCTAATCTCATATCATAGTAACTTATCCTATTTATTATTGATAATTATTTGCTCATTGATTGTTCTCACTTCTCACCTCTTCTCCTATTCTTCTTTTCTCTTGAATTGAAAAGTGAAAAAAAAAAAAAAGGAAATATAAAAAAAGTAAATAAATTAAGTTTTATCCAGATTAAAAATATATATGTTAATTTTATTTTGGTGAACAAAATATAAAATTTTAGTTAATATAGTTGTGTTTTCAAATATACCCCTTTATTAATGAAAACATATTAATGTACTGAAATGAATTTTTATTGGCTTAATCAGATTTTTCTTGGATGTTTTACTTTTTTTTTTTTCCAGTAATCAAGATTTTTTATAGATCTCAAATTTAATTGCAAATGTGGTAACACAAATATGGAGAAGTTTTTGGAAAAACATATCAAATTTTTATTTCTCAGTTCAATTATTTTATAAGCTTAATTTTTAGCACAGATTTTGTTACCTAATTTTTGAATGAAAATTTTGATTATTTTAATATAGTAACAGTTCAATATCCTACTGATCCGTCTAATATAAATCTATTGGGTCAGCTCAGTTTATAGTAAATGAACTATCCACGGATTAGGTTGAATATGTATCAATTTGATCCAATTCGCCTATAAACAACCCTACTTTTCGAACTAAAAAAGACAATGCAAGCGTAAGGAATCGCATGGTTTTATTACAGCGAGATATATACCTTTTAATGAAATGCAATCAAATAGCCAAGTTCATGCGAAGCATATATTTTTAGCAGAAAAAGAAATGAGGAGAGTTCTCAGCACTAAAATGCAACGAAATAGTATGAAACAGATCACAATAAAAAGTAGGTGGAGAAATGCCATAAGGCTCTAATTGGGCATTAACTCAACCCTAACAGCTTCACTGGACCATCGGTACGCTAAATACCTTTATTACACAAAAGATCAAAATCGGCAAGACACGTGTATATGAACAACTTCGGAAGGAAACTTAAAGACTACGTTTTTAATGAACGAGCAAATTTATATTGATTAATAAAACAAAACAATGAATTACCAAATGGTGCCCTCCATATGCACATTCAGCTATTACGCACGCACAGATTACCAAATTAGATTCACCTACGCATCAATTAAATCTACACATGCGCCACAAATTGCATACTTCTATTTATCCCGGGGATTGGCTGGTTCTGCCCGGTCATGATGGAATCTCACCACAATGCATGTTATGTTATCGGCACTGCCACGAGTAAATGCGGCTTCTGTTAATTTTCTAGCTGCTGCCTCGGGTTCTTCTTCTGTTTGAGCAAGTGAAACAGCATCCTAGAAATAATGCATGCCTAATAAGCAAACATGTTAAGGAAACCTAAAAATCACGGCTATCCAGAAGAACAACCCGGAACTAGGCACATATGATGGAAGAATCAGAATGTCTGCTATCATTCCTCGAACACAATTTCTAAAATGTGCTAACATGTGCTTTTGCAATGTGGATAGAGACACAAGAATGCAGAGAGACTTGAAGCTAGGTCTTCTTACCTCATTAGTTACCACATCCCATAGTCCATCACTAGCAAGAACAAGCAATTCAAATTCTTCATCTATTTGCCGTTCCTGAAGAGGCAAAGAAGAAACAATTTTGCTGATTAATGTTTGGTAAATTGTCATTGGTAAAAAAGCATATGCTGTTTGAATCATTATGTGGAAGGATCCAGAATCAACTTCCTACGAATAAACACACCAAGTAAGCTACCATATTCAGAAGTCTAATGAGAGCCTGCTAGAAACTCCAATATTGTCAGCTGAAAGTAGAACATTCGACAAGAGCACTGCCCAGGCAGCATAGGCAGGCCTTTGCTACCCCTTAAACATCCCACTGTACTGAGGGTAGAAAATTCAGTTCCCATGATTAGATATATAGCAATGAGATTTTATAATCTAAACAGTTGATGCCTACCTTTATTAATGTCATAGTTTAATATTTGTGAAAGGGCAGGGATTCTATCGATTCAGTTTTAGTAAGTTGAAAAACTAGAGGAATAAAAAAACCCATCACATGCCATAGACAAAAAGCCCACCAGACATGGTAAATTTTATTTAAATTTCTCTCCTTTTCAGTCCAGTTTTCACAAAACTGAAGTAGATTATTTGCAGGCATGGCATATTCAATAGAACTGCAAAACCAACAGAAGTTTTCCATTTCTTCATTGACAAGAAGCTTTTGGCTTTCCCAGCATCATAACTATTGACTGCTTAAACGCAAAGGAGGAAATTTATTAACAAACTAAAATTTTCTGCTACAAATTAAAATGATGGGAGACTTGTGGTGTTTGACTATATAAAGCATAAGAGCTTACCTGGATATCAGGCTCTGCAACAACAAATTGCTTTAACATGCGGTTACCAAAGGCACGCGACATAGCTAATACACCTCCAACTCGCCAGGTGCCTGACACGAAAGTAAAAGCAGTATGTCTGATTTTGGCTTTTGGAAGCTATTGCCTCAAACTTATCCTAAAATGTGCTAAAAATAAAAGAAAAAATTTACAACTGCTAGTGTTGTCTCCAAATAGATAGATATTCATGAGGATGAACACGGTGGTGTGAAAAGGTTAATTATTAATTGGACAGGGTCAGGATTCTAGGATCGTGCTAGGGAGAGTCATTGGTCAGGGATGGGGCAATTGACAGATTTTCTGACTTCTTCAGATTTGCAGATGACTTGCTTGGGAGGCAAATGTCTGGCTGAAAGATCCACATCCAAAATTCATATTTGTGCAAGTTACTATGAAGTGGCCTCTAGATCACTCCTAGACAATGAAACATGTGCAAGATGTTAAATTGTTGAAAACATTCACAATCATCGTCTAGAATGTAAAATAACCTAGCAGCGAGAGCTCATTCAGAGGACATCACATCATTACTTAGACTATCTCATGTCTATCACTCTAAGCTCTAAACCAATTAGATGCCTTCCATACAATACAATTTATAAACACTAGCTTCCCAGCTGAAGTCCAGCCTGGAGTTAAAAGTAATATTTAAAACAAAAAAGATAGTATAAGGGAAACACCCAATTTGAAAATATTTACCAGCCCACATTATTACACCCCCAGCATTTTCAATTCTCTTCCGTTCATCGCTTCTATTTGGTTTATGATCCTCAGAAAGAGGTATTGCTGCTCATGGGGAAAAATAATCAGAAGCATAGTACATGAGTAGCAATTTGATAATCTCAAGCCTTGCAGATTCATAAACATAATTCACAAGTGCACTGTTCTTAATCATAATATCAAGAGCATATTGTAGTGTTTATTTATACTTTAGACCTGAAGCAAAGAATGAGTCAAATTAAAACCTGTATATGCAAAAATATACACAAAAATCAGAGAATTCCCTAGGGACATGCAATTTACTTGTTCATTATAAGCAGGCACCACCAACATAGCAAAGATTCTGTGTCCAACACAGCCTTTCTCTTAGCACTGGTACTAGTATATGCGGACAATACCTAAATGTCTACAAATACTATCAATTATTTGCCTTTCAGTCAGGAGCCTATAAGTTTGATAATTCAAAGAAAGTCTTTCCATGAAATGGTTTGATTGTTTATCTTATAACTAGCTACTATTTAAGTGCAGTAAACCAGCAAACAACTATGAATTAGAATGTCATTCCACAACTATAGTTTAAGAACTCATGACAACCAATAGAACTGAAACAAAATGTACAGTGCAAGCAATACCTTTTCCGGACTTTGATATCACAGTTCGTGAATCTCCAACATTGGCAACATATAGAAGGTTATCAACTAACACTGCTGTTGAAGCAGTAGAACCATCATCTCTGTAGGAATCCTTTTCAGAGTCCAGAAAGTCGACATCAGTTTGTTGATATGTTTCACCTGTACACTTGATAAGGTTATCATATGGAAATCTGTTCCATGCAAGAATCCACAGCCTAAAAACAGGAAATGACATGACATGCAAGGTCAAGGACACTGGATAGTGGATACCATCTACAGCAGACATAATATGACAAGGGTGCTGCATAGTAGTGACAAATCTGGCAGGAGTCCAAGAAAATATCCATTTTCATGTAGCTTTTCCACAAGCTGTGTGTCTTTTCTCTTGTATTGTTTGAGCATCAGTGGCTTTTGTATGTGATCATTTTACTATCATTTTTAAGTTAATATCATTAAGATGGCAGTTATTAGTATCTAAATGATCTCAAATAATAATTGAGCATCATCTGCATATGGCCCATGCATAAATGACCAACCCATAATATAGGTATCATGCTAATAACGTTATTCAGACTAGAAGTATATTATTTTTAAACAATAGCACTTACAAATTTTTTCCTCTTCTAGGCATATAATCCTATTGCCAATAAAACATTTGCTATGCTATAATGACTTCTTTTCCACCACATAGTTACTTTAACGGCTTAAATTTTCATTATATCAGTCATAACAGTAGTAAAGCGACAACAGGTGAATAATAATTACTACAATAACATAGACTAAACCACAACCTCCAAGGTAAAGGAAATCACTATATCAAATGGAAAGCTCTTAAATTTTCCAGAATATGATACAATGACATGATCCTTTTGATGGTGAATAGTCAAAAAATGAGCATCAAAGAACTTGAACGTACTTATTGCCAATCTGGTGTTCACCATGAATTTAGGATGCTGTATAAGATTATCAAATAGGTGCTTCTTCAAATACTCTGCCGCACGGGAACCACCGTGACCTTGAATGATGATTAAATTTAATTAACACAAAACGCAAGGAATAAAAAAGAAAGATAGAAAACTGTCCTTGAGACTAAAATAATAGTCCAACTTATTCAAAGCTGATATGTCCTGACGATTATATCATATACACCAGTTTAAAACTATACAATTTGATGGGCATCTACAGTTTTCTCCTTTTTGTTTCTTGATGATCCTACCCTAGTTTGAACCTTTGGCAAGTTATGTTCCAATGCATTAATCTATTATTTGTTTATCCAAGTTCTTAGCCGCAGATAATTGATAGCTATAACTGCACTGGGAAACAATAATAGACAAATGAATAAGCTAAATTCCACTTGTTTATACATTCCATTCCCTTGCACCATCATAGTTAAAACATGCATGACAGTGAACCACGTGGACGTTGATAAGTTAATGAAACACTAGTTCTCATGCAAGAGTTGCACCCTCCAGCATCACTTTCGCATTGCAACATCCAACTCGAGTAATAATATAGTAAGCGAGATTAGAGAATCAAACCATCAAATATTCCAAACATGCAGACCGTTTTCCCATCAAATTTGGTATTTTTTACATCATAGAAGTCCTCCATAGTAGCTCTCTTTCCTTGAAAACTTGAACACCCACAGCTCCATTTGCCATCTTCACTGTCAACAACATAATATTGGAAACACCTTGACTTGTTAAATTAGATGACAGAATGAGTAAAAGCAACATTCAGAGGCAACTGAGACTGCTTCCTTTTTACTATTTTCAGAAAAAAAAATTTCTATTTTCAAAAACAAAAATTAAATTTCCTAAAGTTGCACTTATGATTACTAATTTCTAAAAGTTTCTTTTCATTTCTGACTAATCAAAATCAGTCATGGACAAACTCTGAGTAATGAAGTAATATCATCCCTTTCCTGTATCTGAAAGGCTAGCCAACAGCATAGGCATAAAAAAACCTGCAATAAGCTCGCTAGGACATATGTGTTTTCTTGCGTGATACAAAACACCATGTAAAACTGTATCAGTGCATGCAATAGACACAAATAACATTTAATAATCGCAACTTCAAAACTTATAAACCATCACAAAGTTAAAAGTTTATATATCTGATGCAAGTAGATATTACCAGCATAAAGGCAAAACGAAACCATGACACATTCACTTTTAGGTAATTTGCATAGTGAATATTTTTTAAAGCTTGAGCGAATTATTCATAAAAAAAGAGAACTTATAATCACCTTTTCCACCCTCCACTAACATATCCACCATCATCATCTTTCTCTGGAAGCACATCAACAATGGGCCCCTGTTTTGCATTAGAGCCCGAATCCGCCATCATATTTACATTCATTGACGATTCACAATTCACCTTGTAATTTGGGTGGAGATCAGCATATAAATGCCAGCGGATGTTGCTTACAGGGAAGGGAAACCTTGTTCTGGATAGTATTCCACCTTGAGCAACTACACTCCTGATGCAGGTGTTGCATATCATCTAAATAGAATACAGTGGCCTCAAGTGCCGGATTTCTCCTGCGGAAATAACTGCCCAACAACATGAAATCTGGTTATTATAATCAAATTCTCCCCGTATAAGTACGACTTCAGCAAAAACTTAGTTCATGGATTCAAGTATTCCCAATTTTACAAGAAGAAAAGAGGATGAGAACGAAAGAAACAGATGTATTTTCTACTTTGAAATGTTTATTCATTGCTAAAACCAACATTTTTCTTCTCAAACAATAAAAAGATCATCAAATCATACATACCGCACGTCCATTGATGACAATCAAATGAAATGATATAATTGGTGCCAATATGCATTATTGAGCGGCATTATAATCACATTTTCAAAAATCTTGAAATATTTTTCTTTCGCATAAGATTTTCTCTGGTTTCGTCAGCTAAAAATTGGAACGGATATAAATATATAAATAAGAGGCCGAAAAGGAAAACAAAAAAATCATAAGTTATTCCTACGCAGTCCTGGACAAAAAAAAAATCAGAATCATACCTTCAATCTAGTAAAGTCGTAAAAGCCGATACATCGAACATGATAAAGAAGGCAAGAGATGAGAAGTTCTCTCGGAATAGAGATGGAAAAATATTCAAAAAAATACGGATCTCAGGTTGAAAATTCTCAGAGTTTTCAGGTGAGATCGGATCGGAGGTATGATCCGGATGGAAAGTGAAGGATCTGAATCTCCTTTATTTGAATCAGCCAAAAAAGTTTTTCCCCCTTTCAGTAACGAAGGGAATCTCGAATGAGGAGATGGATGGAGACATGGTGTAGAGAGAGAGCGATATTGCAGTGGAAGTATCAGTACATAGAGGAGGAAGAGGGAGAGAGCTGGCATTTTGTAGCTTGGCGCCGAAGAGAAGTGGCAACGCGTCACGCTTCATGCATCCACTTGAGCAATTATTCTCTGTATGAGGGTCTACTATGGGTTTTAGTGTCCATTCAAAGGAACTCGGAAAGCCCTAACCGGCGGCAGATCCAGAATTTTTACACCATAAATCCATATATATTAGATAGAACGGAAAATTATGACATTAAGACAATAAAAATGAAATGTTGCGAATATAATTACAGAAAAAAAGAAACGTAGAATAAGAAATGATAATTGCTACGTGGAAAGATAAATAATAAACGACTACAATGCAAATATGAGAAAATAGAAGACTTAATGACAGTAGGTTGTAATTAATGTATAAAGGAAATGCTAGAAAGTAGGGAAAAAAAAAATAGACAGATGATTGTAGGCAGTCACACAGAAAAAAAGTCAATAAATAAATGAAAGGCTATAACTTGATAAAGAGAAAAAGAGCCAAACATTATTTCATTCAAAAATATTTGTTTAAATTAAAAAATATTTGAATAATTTTTGTGGCGATCAAAATCTAATAACTAATATTCTAATTAATTGAATTGAAAATATTTATACAATGATATATTAATTATATTAATAAAAAAAATTTAAATATATAATAAAAAATTATATAATATATATGCATATTAAATCTTAATTCAATATAATATAATAATATATATGTGTAAAAAATAATGTATATGAGAAATAAAAAAAATGCTAAAAGATGCTGTAGTCTTAGTAATTAAGGAATGTAATATATTATTTGATGAAACAAAATAAGAATTTAAGGTTAATATTAATTCTAATTGTTTTTTTTGGGAGATTATAATACAGATTTTTATATAAAATATCTACTTTATTAAATACATATTATTGGACAAACAATTTAAATTTACAATCAAACTATATTATAATCTAAATTGTAATTTACTTTTATATAGCTAAACACACTCTATTTTTTTTTTTTTTTACCTTTTAATAGAGTTCTTTATATTAAATTATTTGGATTCATTTAATTTTTAACATAAATATAACATATATTTTAAAAAGAAGTATATTAAAAGAGATATATATATTTTTTAAAGATGGGTTCCATCGAGCCCATTACCTTTAATGTAAATGAAATTTTATAAAAATATAAAAAAAAAGTAAATATTTATAAAAATACCGTCACTTAAAATTTTTTCAAAAATCCATAAAATCCATCTACACAAAGTTTTTTTTTAAATACTGAAAATCATGATTTATATGAGATTTACTATAAAAATAATGAAAATTGAAGTTACAAAAATTTTATCAAATATTTACTTAAAATTTACTTAAAATATATTCCGTATTTATCTAATGTTTACTATAAAATTAATAAAAATTGAAGTTATACAAAATTTATTCAAAATTTACTAAGTTTTACCTAATAATTATATGATATTTATCCAAAATTTACTACAAAAATTGAATTTATAAAAAATTTATCAAATATTTATTTAATGTTTACTCAAGTTATACAAAATGTTTATAAGAAAATTAATAAAAATTAAAGTTATACAATATTTACTTAACATTTACCAAAATTTATCTAAAAATTATCAAATATTTACCTGAAATTTATCATAAAATCAATAAAAATTGAAGTTACAAAAGATTTATGTCAAGATTTACCTGAAATTTATCTAAAGTTTTCCACAAAATTATATAAGTTTACATATTTTTTTGTAATTAAAATTTGTATAGTATTTATTTTGGTAATTAAATTAATTAAATACAATTATATATATATATATATATTTTGTTAATTAAGTTAATTAAATACTAATTAAAAATAAATAAATTTAGGTATAAAGATAAATAATGATCATGCAAATTAATGAAATTCTTAATTTATTTTTTAATTAAATAAAAAAATGCAGTAAAAATTTATATTTGAAAAGAAAAATATAAAAATTGATAAAATTGAAATTATAAAATTAAGAATAAAAATACGGACAGCTAAAATTGAAAAAAACTTTAAAATGAGTTTTCACGTAAATTCCTCAAATGTAAATCCGCCCTTTGCCTGCGATCCTACCCTGATGTGGGATTCATTGAAAACACACACTCAAAGAAAATAATTGAGATTTAATCATTTGAGGGAAAAAAAAAAGTTGAAGCCCTTAAATTTTACTAATTCTTTTAGATTTTTGTTGAAATAATGAATTTTTACTTTAGAAAGTTATTTAAATTAACTTTAGACCTGATCCTTGTAAAAAAAAAAAAAAAATTTAGACCTGATTAATTAATATTTGAACAAATTAATAATTTTATTTTTATATCTGAATTTATTATAAAGACCATAGTCAAATACATAATTAATGATTCAAAACAAAAGGTACTTAACAAATTTATCATAAAGTAAAGCTGCCTTATGGTTATGACCCTTTTTTTTTTTTCCATCAATTGCTATTAAATTTGGATTATACCATATATCCATTTTCACTTGTATATGCAATACACAATCTAGTTGCAAATCTTGAACCAATTATTTTGTATTGTTTGGTTTATTAATTAAGAAGTAGAATCATGACCACTTATCATATATAAGTGTAATCGAATTAAGTCGAGTCAATTTAAATAAAATTTTTTGAATAAAGCACTTAAAATTTGAATTCGCGTCGAACTCGTTTAATTTTTTTAATTGTTTGAAATTTGAAATATATTCGAGCTACTCGAGCTAAATTTAATTAATATATATATATATATATATGTTCAATTTATTTAATTAAAACAATACATATATTTTTAAGATGCATACATAAAAAAATAATTTACTATAAATAACTATTTGTTGAAAAAATCATTATATACATTAGTACCTCCTTAAAAATCATTATATACATTAGTATCTCCTTAAAATTTAAAAAATATGTAATTTAATCATTATAATTTGATATAATACATTAATACTCATAAGTTTTGAAAAAAAATATAATACACTAGTAAAAGAAAAATTATTTTTTGCTCGGAGTATTAGTTTAGTAAATCAAATTTGCAGGGAAGAACCAGTGCAATATGTCAAAATTTTAGAGAATAAATAATATAATTTTTAAATATCAAAGATGTATTATTGTATTATATTAAACTATAAAATACAAATTGTATATTTTTTAAATTTTAAAGAAATACAAATATATATAATATTATACGAAACAAATAATAATTTTTTTATTTATTTGTGAAATAAATATTATCAATAAATAAAAAATTACCACAAATATAAATGCACAAGTGCGTCATCCACTTGCCTTTCACATTAATGCTGGCCTCCAATAATTGGAAATTAGTAGCCTTGCGAAATAATTATCGGTTAGCATCAATTTCCCGATATTTGAGGTAACAGGGCAGACCAGATTTGACGTACTTGACACCGTAATTAAATAAGAAATTTCAAAATATTATTTTATAATAAAAATTGAAAATTGACAAATCTAGAAATGCAAATTGATATTATGGTTTTAAACAATGGTCTCGCCTGTTGTATTGATATTAGAATCAGTATGGGTGAATCAGATTGAATTAAACTGAATTGGATTGTATTATTTATCAATAATGTGAATTTAAAAAAATTAATTCACAAATTTTTTTTTATATCGTATCAATATCAAAATTGAACGTTACATAACGAATAATACATAATATATCGAAAAATATTTAAAATCATAATTGATACCCTTATAAAAAAAACCAAAATTTCTGCATTTATAGTAAAAAAATTAAAAAAACTCGAGAGTTATAGCTCAGTAGATGATATAAAATAAATATTTTGAAAAGGGCTATCGAATTTAAATTACATTAAATATATTATTAAACACTAATAAAAAATTTTAATTTTAAGTATATTTTAAAATTAATGAATATATATGTGATTTGATAAAAATACAACTAAGAAAATAGATCAAAAGGGTAATGCGGACAGGTATCACATGCTACATGTCAACGAAAACTAATCCGTGTACGAAATTTTATACTGTTAGACGCTCGTATCAACGGTCATCGTCAAGGGCAATATTTTAACCGTGAAGGAGAATCCTTGGGGAAGGTGCAAAATCATTAGTGTGACGATAATATCCACGACCAAAAACAAATATCCGCCACTGGCATTGACTTGGAAAGCAGACGTCTTCCACTAATCCACTTGGCGCTCTTTCCAGGGATTTAATTAACAGGTAACGTATCATTATCAAAATGGATATAATCATTTTTTTTTTTTTGAGAATGGTATAATCATGGCTTTAAATATTATACTGATGATTTTGGAATTGTTGTAACCATATTGAATTGAATTGAACAGCATCATAAATTTTTAAAATATAATCCATAAAAAATTTTTATAGTATATTTTATATTGTTTTATTATCAGAATTAAATATGACGTAACGATGATATTTAAAATTATAAATTAGACTATATTATTACAAATTTTTAAAAATAACTAATAAAATTATTTAAATCTATAGAAAATAGATAATAAAATTTAATATATAATATATAAAGTTAATAAATATTTATATAAATATTATTTTTATTTAAAAAATTATAAATTATATAATAATTTTCTAATATAAATATAATAATACTATTAAATAACAATTTTATTATAAAATAATATTTTGATTTTTAATAAAATATATTTAATTAAATATAAGAGAAAAAAATCATATTTTTTAAAAGACGATGAAAAAATTTTTCTATAAAACTAAACAGTATAAAATAAAATTAGATATAATACAAAATTACATAATTACCCCACAAAAAAATCATGGAAGATCAATAATATTTTATTGAGATGAGAAAATATCAAATATAATAATTTTATATATATTTTAAATTAATAATAATTGAATTTAAAAAATTTAAAGTCAATATATTCGTATAAATTTTATATTAAATTATTTATTAACATTTTTAAAAAATTAATTTTTTTGTCTGTTATATAACATATGTATCTATCTATATTATCTGGATAATTTGTAATAAATAATACAATATTATTATTATATTACTAGTTTTTTTATTAATAGAGATATCTATATTAACCCAAACTCCTACCACTTCAGGCATCCGCTACTCCGCGATGATGCGACAGTTCAGATTCATCCGGTTCGGTAATACAAAAGCCACGCGCCGGATTCTGATGTGCCTCAATTGAATCGTCGTATTTTCTTTTAATTATTTAATATTTTTTAACGATTACGGTTCGCCAAAACCAACCTTCAATTAGTAAACGACGGTTAAATTAAAAAAAAATGGCGCGTACCGTAGGGGAAGGTACATGAGGCAAAGTCTAAAGTAAAAAGCAAAATGTGGGTCCCAGTATCACAAGAATTTCTATCTCATCTCATCGTCCTGCTCATCGCTTGACACAACTGTTTAGGATAGACAGTCTCTGACTCTCTAAAGCCTAAATTTTGTCTGCTTTAGTCTTATTCAAAAAACGACTGCACTGTAGAGCCAGTCTTTGCCCTAGACATTTCCTCGAAGCTTCCTTCTTACGATTTCTCTCTTTCCCACGAGAAGATGAAGAAAGGGGAAGAAAAGTCTCTACTCCTGTAACAAGTCAATCACTGAAGTTTTTCTTCCTTGGTATGCTCTATTTTCTCTCTTGTCAATTTTCATAGTCGCTTTCTGCTTCTTCTCTTCGTCCTCGAATTTTCGCCGGTTTCAATTTTCTCATCGGTGCGCGTAGTTTCTTTTTCTAAAATCTGAATCTTTGAGGTATAATTTTGAATCCAGTCAATATATGCTCTTATCAAAGCAAAACAGGGAAGTCTGTAGTTAGGATTTTTTGGAATGGTAATTTTTCTTGTAATTTCAACTCGAACCAAGAGGTTTTCAATTTTTTTTTGTTATGTATATTTGGATTCATGAAAGCATCTCTGCACCTAAATAGATGTTTGTAAATTTTATATTGCTCCTTGAGATCTTTTTGTAAGGACATTACTTGTGAAATCACGCCACATGTCATCTCATTTAGTTATCATTTTAATAAATCTCTTGATTGTTTAGTTTTTAGATGATGTACTGTGATTTCCAATAAACTCCCTGTATTTCTGTATTGTTTAGAGAAGTTTTTATGAATTTGTTTTTTTTCAATGTCTCTACTGATGGCAGAACTAGTTAGTTTCAAGAAGAAATTTGTTGTTTTTAACGTCCATTAAATTATTATTTGCTGTAGTTTTTAAGTGTGATTTGATGTTAACGGACTGCAGCGATTGCATTTTGGTTTGGTTTGGTTTGAAATAGGAGCATCCTAATATCAATTTTCAATTTTTTTATTACAGGGCTTGGCATTTGACAACTTTGCAGTGCATGAAGAAATTTTTTTGTGTGTATTATAGTTGTCAAAGGCGGATTGTTCAATACGTATAGTACCTTGAATAAGCCACAATCATGAATTATCTGCAAGAGAAGTTTGTAAGGTTAGTTCCTAACAACTGCATCCATTGGTTGGAAATGTTTGTTAACTTTTTGTGTTTGTGTTTGTCTTTAAATTTCTAATTCCTTCTTGCTAGCATTGCAAGCCTGAAGTTAAGACTCTGTTCTGGCATTTTAGAAGCTTCTCTTGATTATGCGAGCTCCCTCATTGTAGTCAAAGCAAATACATTAAGTCGTTTCTTATAGAAAAGTAGATTCTTTCCTTTTGAAAATGTAATTCCAGTCACACCTTTTTTATTGTCGGAACATCTGCTGCAGCCCTTGTCAAGTCGTAAAAGTAATAGAATTGACAACTGCTATGGCCTATAAGCAAAATGCACTTTGTAATAACAAAACTTCCAGTTCTTTGTTTTCTTTCGTCTTTTTCCTTTTTTAAAAATTCACAATTTTTTTGGCTCTTTGCACAGCTACCAGTTTGTTTCTCTACCTGGTCTGACCAATATCAGTGTTGCTCTGGATTAGATACTTTAGCCGGCATTGAAGTGTGATTTTGAGATGTTATTTAATTTCTTTGATACTTTTGATGTTTTGTATCGTGTTTTTGCACATTGGTTGGTGTAAAGTGAACTTTCTTGTTGATAATGTGCTGTTCAGGTTTCAGGACTGGAAGTCAGACAAAAGTACTGAAGCGCAATATGCTGTGGGTAGTGAGATGAATTCAGGAAAAATTAGGATGACTGTTAGATCTGTTTCTGAGAAGTTTCAAAGAGGATTAGAATCTGGCTCTGAAAGCATGAGAAGGATTAGGAAATCATTAAAATCTTATTCTTTCAATAGTAAAGTTGCCAAAGGCTTGAATTCCAGGAGCAGAATTCTTGACCCGCAGGGGTCATTCCTTCAAAGGTGGAATAAGATATTTGTATTGTCATGTGTGATTGCTGTTTCACTGGATCCTTTGTTCTTTTATGTCCCTGTGATCGATGATCATACAAAGTGCCTTGATTTGGACAATAAGATGGAGATTACAGCTAGCGTTTTGCGTTGGTTCACAGATATTTTTTATATAATTCATATTATTTTTCAGTTTCGGACTGGTTTTATTGCTCCATCTTCTCGAGTATTTGGAAGAGGTGTTTTAGTTGAGGATACTTGGGCAATAGCTAAGAGGTATCTGTCATCATATTTCTTAATTGACATTCTTGCAGTCCTTCCACTTCCACAGGTGAGGAAACTGCTCTACCTCCCTGCCTGTATATTTTTCTGATACTCCTATTTTTGCACTCTTGTTACTAGAGCTGCATTTTATTAGAGCTCCATGATCTAATTGATAGTCTGTTTAGTAAGGTGGTGATGAATAGCCTGTGGCATAATTTTTTGTACTTCTAAAATGTCTGAATTGATATTTAATGCTAAAGATTTGGCATTTTTACCTTGTTTTTTAAGAACCCCAATATTCTCAAAATTGTTGTACTCAAAGCTTTTACAGGTCAAATTTTTTTTTAATATATAAATTTTTGTGTTATGTGGTCTTGATATACGATACTAATTTCTGTTTATATTGTAGTTTGATAGTTTTAGTTGATCTCTATCCGTTCTGTGCCAGGTCGTAATTTTAATTATCATTCCGAAAATGAAAGGCTCAAGATCTTTGAATACGAAGAATTTGTTGAAGTTTGTGGTTTTCTTCCAGTATATACCAAGGCTTATCCGTATTTATCCATTGTATAAGGAAGTCACACGAACTTCTGGCATACTTACAGAAACTGCATGGGCTGGAGCTGCTTTTAATCTGTTTCTTTACATGCTTGCCAGTCATGTAAGTTTAATTCTAGGTTTTTGTTTTATGATAAAATAAATGAGATTCTTGTGCAACATTTATTCAATGT
Organism: Balakata baccata; assembly: GCA_949630135.1. Classification (NCBI taxonomy): domain Eukaryota; kingdom Viridiplantae; phylum Streptophyta; class Magnoliopsida; order Malpighiales; family Euphorbiaceae; genus Balakata; species Balakata baccata. The sequence continues at coordinate 33,648 of CATIWF010159133.1, forward strand.
TTTTATCAATCATCCACATAATGGATAAGAACATGTAGTTTTTATTAGTAGCTTGAGGCATTAGTTAACAGAACTAGTTGTAATGTTCCAACTAAATCTGCTATTCTTATGGTAAATCTCAGAACATGAAGTTGTCACGGACCTTGACATGTACACAGATTTACTTCATTATCTCTCTCTGAAACAGTATTGATTTTGACTGATTCTAATGATATAGTAATGTCTTATCATGCTGGTAGATAATGCAAAAGTTGTCGGAGTTGATCTTGCTTAAATTTTTGGATTTCTGGGGTTGCTTGATATTGAATGTAGTATTGACTTGCTATTTTTTGTAGGTACTTGGAGCCTTTTGGTACTTGTTTTCCATAGAGAGAGAAACAACATGCTGGAAAAGAGCCTGTGATAGAAATAATTGTCATCGTGAGTCTTTGTATTGTGGTTCTCATGAAGCTGACTCTTCACCTAAAACGTTTCTGGATAGCTTTTGCCCTGTAGAATCACCAAATACAACAGCTTTCAACTTTGGAATATTCCTTGATGCTCTTCAGTCTGGTGTTGTGGCATCTAATGATTTTCCAAAAAAGTTCTTTTACTGTTTTTGGTGGGGCCTTCGAAATCTGAGGTGTGTATCTAATGTCGTCCTCTTTACATGTCTGACAGTAACAATTTTATATGATTTCTTCTGGTAAAATATGTTTTGCTTTGATATATAGAATGCACTGATTGTACTGCTTATGTCATATCTGCTGGTGTGGTTCGCTTATGGCATCTTAGTCCCATGTGTAATTTTTTCTTTGATCCCTCTGAATTTGATATCTATATTTTCTTATCTGATTCTGATGAAGAGTTTCTTATAGTGGCACTTTGCAATTCTGAAAGGATTGTATAATTCTTTGTACGTTCTTCCTTTTTGCAGCTCTCTTGGTCAAAACCTTGAAACAAGCACCTACGTCTGGGAAATCTGCTTTGCAGTTTTCATTTCCATCTGGGGCTTGGTACTATTTTCATTTCTCATTGGAAATATGCAGGTTGGTATTAAATTTGTTTTGTGGTTCTTCTTCATAAAATTATGTTTGAAGGAATATAAATAGAACCAGTTTCTCTAGGCACTTCATCTTCCATTTAGTTATTGGATTATCCATCTTCCCAAGTTTATACATGGAACCAAACTCCTGGATTGGTTGTCCAAGGGTTCCTCACAGTCACCGTTGTTAAAATTAATACTGGTTGAAGAAAACTCTTTGTTTTCTTCTTTTAAATAAAATTGAATTTTAAAAAGTTCGCTTAGCAAAGATTTCTTGTTGTCTACATGTGTGCTTGTGCATACCGATGATATACTTTGCAGAGATTATATGGGATGCATGTAGACATTCTAGAATCATGGATTCTTGAATATTTATAATGGTTAATTTTTCCAAGTAGGTTTGCACTGCTTGGTCTTGATGAATTAAAGTTTATATGAAACAGACATATTTACAATCCACAACTACAAGATTGGAGGAGATGAGAGTGAAGAGGCGAGATGCAGAGCAGTGGATGTCTCACCGCTTGCTTCCTGAAAATCTGAGGGAGCGAATCAGGAGACATGAACAATACAAATGGCAAGAAACCAGAGGTGTTGATGAAGAGAAGCTTGTCCAAAATCTTCCTAGAGACCTTAGAAGGGACATAAAACGTCACCTCTGCTTGGCCTTGCTTATGAGGGTAAGTTCTTTCTCCTTTTATTTCCCAGATATTGTGTGCAGTGTTTATTAACTTTAACATTTTTTTCTCCTTTTGAATTAATTTACGACATAATGTGGATATTTTCTCCATTGTTTGTCGTTATAATCTTCCTTATCATGTGCTTTCAAACATGTTTAGAGTAGAAAATAAGAAAATATAGTCTTGCTAGTAGGAGTGTCTATTGGACCATCCAGGCCTTGGTCCTTGATTTTAATAATAAATAATCAGTGATCTAATGAAATTGAATTGTAGTTGCTGATGAAGATCATTAAGGTGTCTGGGAATAATGTAGTTTCTTTTTTGGAGATCACAGTGCAGCAATTTCCTTTTTCAATCTTTAAAAAGTACTAACTATTTGAAGTTAAAATTTTCAGTGCTGACATAGCTCTTTGCCTGTAAAGGATACCTAGATTAATAATTTTAAGGTTCTAACGTGTTCCACATGGGAAAGAAGATAATTGGAAGCTACATCATTGAGTTGAATTTTGTCCATCTTTCATAATCTCTAGATATTACTAATTCCTCATTTACTGCATGCATCATTACAGGTGCCGATGTTTGAAAAAATGGATGAACAACTACTAGATGCTATGTGTGACCGTCTCAAGCCAGCACTCTACACAGAGGAAAGCTACATTGTTAGGGAAGGAGACCCAGTTGATGAGATGTTATTCATCATGCGAGGCAAGCTACTAACCATGACCACCAATGGTGGAAGAACTGGATTCTTCAACTCTGAGTACCTCAAGGCTGGTGATTTCTGTGGAGAGGAACTGCTAACATGGGCCCTAGATCCCCACTCCTCAACGAACCTTCCTATTTCAACCAGAACTGTTCGAACCCTCACTGAAGTTGAAGCGTTTGCTCTAATGGCTGATGATTTGAAATTTGTTGCATCTCAATTCCGGCGGCTTCACAGTAAGCAACTCCGCCACACATTTAGGTTTTACTCACAGCAGTGGAGGACATGGGCAGCATGCTTCATACAAGCTGCATGGCGCCGGTACAGTAAAAAGAAACTTGAAGAGTCTCTCCGACAAGAGGAGGACAGGTTGCAAGATGCATTAGCCAAGACAAGTGGGAGCTCACCAAGTTTAGGTGCCACCATATATGCCTCACGCTTTGCTGCTAATGCACTACGTGCTCTACGACGTACAAATACTCGCAAGGCAAGATTGCTGGAGAGGGTTCCACCAATGCTTCTTCAGAAGCCTGCGGAACCTGATTTTGCCGCTGAAGAACGATAGGTATAAAGTTTCTGTTTTTACATTTTGTATTTGATTGTTATGTAAAAAGTGATATTAAGAAGTGAAAGTTGAGGTAGATGGAAGGGTGGACTGCATATGGTCGGTAGTCATTTTCTGTTGGCACGAGAGGCTTGTGTAGCATAATATTATGTTGTATATGGCGTTCTTTAATTGTAATTTTTTAAGCTCTTGAGCATTTTTTCATAAGTTAGTCAGTGACTCCGATTTCATCATATGTTGGAACGGAACAGAAACGAAAATAATTAAGGAATAAATCATAGAATCAAGTTATACAGCATAGAATTGTCGGTTGTCTTGGATTGGTTAATACAGAATGGCTTGAGGGCCAGAGGGGTTGTCTTGAAAGGAACATCGGATTTTGTACTGCACCAGAACTTCACTATCCTCAAAAACTCCTCTAGCATACAAGCTTTACTCGTTTTCGTGATCTCAAAGCTGTGGAGACTGTTCATGGTTTTCATTGCATTTTTTTTTTTAACGTTATAAAAAGTTCAGTTAGTTGATAAGGGCATCGCGCTTTTAATAGAATGGCCTATTTTAAGGTGGAATCGACTGTTGTTGCTTATTAGTCTTTATAGGTTATTCGTACAGAAATGGTGAGTTATATAAAGCGGAAGATTTGTTTGAGGGCATATTAGGAGAATTAAATACCCGAGTGTTGTACATGCATGTTGTTAGTGAAGGTTGTGTTATGAGGGTGAACATAAGGAGGATCGAAAATGTCGAAGCGAGGAAGAGGTGGATCTCTTCAAATGGTGATGAAATATTACGGGCCATCGGAAATCCAAAGAAATCAGGTGCATGTTGACATTTGCCTTTCAGTGGAAGCAGGTGCCGATTTTTGAATCTTTAGGTGAAGAGGTGTTGGATGAGGTATGCGAGTCCTTGAAGCCAAGCCAGTGTTCTATACAGATGAAACATGCATCGTTCCAGAAGGAGACCCAACTGACAAGATGATGTTCATCATGCGAGGCAACCTAATAACCTTGACCACCAATGGCGGAAGAACTGGATTCTTCAACTCTGAGTACATAAAGGCTCGTGATTTCTGTGGAGACGAACTGCTGACATGGGCCCTTGATCCTCATTCCTCATCAAACCTTCCCATTTCAACCAGAACTCCTCGAACCCTCACTAAAGTAGAAGCTTTTGCCCTTATGTCTGATGATCTGAAATATTTTGCTTTTCAATTCCGGCGACAATTAACGGCAAGCTAATCTACCACGCATTTACTCACTCCATTGGAGGACATGGGCAACTTGCTTCATACAAAGTTGCATGGCGTCGGTATAGGAAAAAGAAGCTAGAAGATTCTCTCCGACCTCAACAGGAGGATATGTTGCAAAATGCATTAACCAAGTGGAAACTCGCCAAATTTAGGTGCTACTTGCAATTTGCTGCCAATGTGTTTCAAAGGCGTAATGGTAATCGCAGGGCAAGGTTACCGGAGAGGGTTTCCCTACTGCTGCTTCGGAAGCCAGCTGAGCCTGATTTTACAGCAGAGGAATGAGAGATATGTAGACGAACTGAAACTAAAACTACTTCCATCTTCAGCCACGAAGAAACAACAGCATAGAACAGAGGAGTCGCATTACTTATAGTCGGTCTCACTTTCTGTTAGCCTTAACTGATGCTAGTTTGCTGTGTAGATATACTTTTAACATTTTTATTGTGTTGTATAAAAAAATTTATTTTTAATTTTTACAGAGAATAGGTAAATAAATATTTTTTTTTGGCAGTAGATTCCAAAAAAATAATTTATAAAAAATTTAAAAAATCCCTCCATATATTTAAGGGTATTTAACGCAAGCATCACAATAAATATTACGCTTCTATAATACGAGAAATCCAATTATTAACTATAAAATTAAAAATTGCAGATTTAGATTCTATTTTAGGTTTCTCAAGTTCAATTCCAAAGCAATTGCTGCAAATAACTTCTAAATTCTAATCACAAGAGGTGGCTACAGAGTAAAATGGATTTCAAGTCTGGTTTTATCTTCGTGGAGTTGGAATGGAGGATTTTATCCAAACTTGCAACAGCCTGCACCACATACTTACCTTTGTTCAGCATGACACAACTTGCCCTGTCAACATAAAGAAAGTAAGCCTTAGTACTGTTTGTTAGATAAAAGATGGGTTGGCAAGGAAAGTTTTTTTTTTAAATATGAAGGCATGAATTTTTGGAAAGCTACTAATGAAACTACTCGAGGGCCTTGTTGATATTTAATGTTGACAGAGTAGGAATGAGGAGAACAGTAACATGTTTGCATAGCCATATACGCATGAAGGAAATAATATCCAGTGAGATTCAAAAAGATAATCTTATATACTAATATCTGTTAAAAGCAAGGATGCAGCATGGTTTACCTCCTTCCATTGGCTGCATCAGTGATCTCTGCTCGGGTGGGCATGCCAGACTTCACAAGAGACTCTAAGACCTGAGTTGCCCATATAACTGGTATATGTGCAGCATCACAAACCGAAAGAATTTCTTCTTGCATATCAGCCAACCTTTCCCATCCACACTCCACTGCAAGATCTCCTCTTGCTATCATGACTCCCAAGGGATTGGAGGACTTCATTGCCTCCAAGAGCAGCAAAGGCAGTTTCTCAAACCCACTATTTGTCTCAATCTTCAAAACAATCCCAAGGTCTTGAAGTTTCCGCTTCTCCAATTCATGGCGGAGTACAATGATATCACGAGTGTCTTGGACAAAAGAAACACCTACCATGTCAGCATGAGCAGAAACAAAATCCAGATCCATGAGATCCTTTGAAGTAAATCCTTCAAATTGGATATTGCTCTCCGGAATGTTAATAGATTTCTCAGATCCAAGTTTTGTGCCCTTGGGACTAGCACCAGTAATAGAGATAATGATCTCTGATATGCTGGTTCCCTGGATAACTCCCCAAATCTTTCCATCATCAAAAGCAATAGGATCACCAGGTTTAACTGAATCGAAAAGATACCCAGAGGAACAAGAAACCCTTTGAACACCACTCTCGCATACAGACAATTCATCTTGTTGAGAAGAAGAACCTCGTGATATAATCAGCAGGTCTCCAACTCTCAGTCTGATAGAGGGTTCAGTGGTTGGGACATCCACCACTTTTCCAACAGTAGACCTGCCTTTCTTTCCCTTCATATATAGTCGTGTTCCTGACTGAATATAAGTAGTCCTAGCACACTCAGCAACATATCCAGTTCCAGAAAACACATGAAATTTTCTAGAAATCCGCAGCATCCTCTTCTTCCCCCTAGCATCACAGAATCTCAAAGTGTCACCTACCTCAAGCTTAGTAAGAAATTCTTGGTCATCTATGAACAGAACAGCATCAAGAGCCAAATGAGGGGGAGGAGGACCTGCTTCTTTGTGAGATAACCAAACTTGAGCGACATTGATAACACTTCCAGCAGCATTTTTCTGTGGGGATATTTTCATCACAGCTGGACCTGGCTTCAGCTTTCCTGTTCGAAGTTTTGGCCCAGCTAAATCCATGAGAATTCGACAAGGTTTTTCTAGCATTTGAGAACTTTCCCTTACTCTTCTTATTATTTCACTCCAAATACTAGGATTTCCATGTGCACAATTGATACGAATAATAGAGGTACCAGCCTTGATAAGATCAGTAATAAGTGTTCCACTCTCAGTAGCTTCCTCTCCGACTGTTACCATGATAATGAGTAGTCCTACTATCTTGTGGTTGGCCCAACAAAATTTCTCTGTTAGAGGATGCCTTCTTCCTCGTCTCTTCTATCATAAATGTTGCATACTTCTGTTGATATAGTACTTCTCTAGAGAAAATTCCCTCCCTCATGTTTTCTTCAGGGTTTAGAGAATTAGATTTCAAGTTCTCCAGAACTTGAATGCTTGCCGTAAGACTTGCAAGGACGTGTGAATTTATAGTCTCCAACTTAAGGAGACCAATCAAACAGAGATCATCTTTTAGCTGCTCACAGTCGAGGCATCTGAATGCCAGATAGTGGATCAAGTTTGTTGCACTAACCAAGTAATTTCTGCTAACATAGAGCACAAAGGTAAAACAACACTTAAGGTTAAGAAAATTGAGGAAAAAACTTTAATATATAGAAAAGCTATACTTCTAGAGAACAGAAAAGCAAGATCTCATTGTAGCTTAGTTGCCTTATTGCATCTCTAGAACAATTAACAAGTATGATGATATGACCACCATCATAAATAAAATGAAAATATTTACCATAAGGTTATTTTGGAAAAAATAAATGAAAGGTGAAAACTCAATTGCAGATTATTGAGGGAATAGACCACCATCTTAATAGAATGATATTTTTGCTATACATTTAACAAACACACAAATATATATCTATCCAAACAGCAACTTACAGTAAACAATAACAATATCTCAATCAACCAGCAGCAATAGTAAATGAAGAAATGATTCAATGCTCTATTGATAAACAAGTATGGCTGAACTAGTATTTACAAAGGAAGATTAAAGGAAGAAGATAGAAGGAAAGAGCAAACTCTGTGGAGAGAAACCCGCACAGCCCAGGGATATGTTCCCCTCCTCTAAGCAAGCTTAGAGACCCATAAACAGATTACTCCCCAAAAGATCCTTTTCCCTTCAGCCAATTATTCCTTATGACAACCCTGCAGGCCTTCAATGACCATCCTGTCCTTTCTTGTTTGTGCCAAGTGTCCTTCTAGAATATACCTGCCATATTGCAGGCTTTACTCGTGTATGAACATTCTCTGCCATCAGCCCCTTTTGTACCCTTTCTCAAGCCATGATGGAAGAAAGGGCATGGGATTACTTGCCTTTTATCAATATAAAGTGTGTGCAAGCAATGATGGAAGAAAGGACATGGGATTACTTGCCTTTTATCAATATAAAGTGTGTGCAAGCATTTATTCAGATAAGATAATCTCATTAAATCATTCTTCATTTGTCTAATCTTGGTTCATGATATTATCTGATAGTGGAATGTCGCTAAGCCACTAATTACCCACTAATGGAATGTCCTCCACAATATGTTAATACCAAGTTGTAACAAAAAATTGTATCTAAAGAGCACAAAAATATACCTGTGACACAATTCAAGTTTTGAAGCATTCCATTGTTCTGATGCTAAAACATGCAATTGAATAGCTTTTATTTTGTCGAGAAGGCTTCCTAGTCTTCCTAGAAGTGCAACTGTATGAGCAAGGGTTGCTTCTGAGTGTGAAGCAGAGGAAACAAATTCAGCATCTAAATTATCAGAACTCTTGTTGTCTTCCAAAGGCAACTGCAATTGATTATCAGCATAATGGTAAAAACTGCCACTTTCTGCATGATCATTTTCATTTGGGATAGAAAAAGCTAAAGTTCTTGGCTTTGAATTCCTCCCATGAACAGAAAACAATTGAATAATGCGACTTGGCTGCTTTCCGCGAAGTGTAGATCGTATATTTGCTTGTTTTACCTTCAGATTGGAAAATGCAAATCCCAAGAAATCAGCTGAATTAATGACCTGAAGAGAAGGAGAAGAAGAAGAAGAAACATTATATCTGTAACTTGTTGCCTAAGAGACTCCAGCATTTAGATTCATAATCCAATGAATTGAATATAGCAAAAATGCAAAGGCTAAACCATTTCAAAGCATCAAGCAAAAATCCATCTAAAATGCAAAGGCCCGAGAACAAGAAACGACGCTCAAGCAACAACCTACTTGAACAATTATTTGAGTTGAAAGAACAAAAGAATCAGACATATACAAAAGCAGGCCGCTTTAACCACAGAAAAAAAACCAAGACAATTTTTTTTGCACATGATAGTAAAGAAAGACTTTATTTTTATACAGAAAATTTACATAAAAACATCAGGACTGTAAAAGTGAATAAGATGAATTAATGGTACTAAAATTTTTGCATATATATCAAATTGATAACAAAATTGCATTTTATATCAAATTGGTACTAAAATTTTAGAGTTAGCTTCCATATCATGCTACCAAATACTTTTTAGACACCAGATTTATTTATGTAGATGCCGGTAAAAATTTTGATTATAAACTCAACTTCAAAGTATTGTACCAATTTGATACAAAAAAATTTTTGGTACCAATTTGACATGCATACAAAATTTTTGGTAAAAAAAACATTTTACCATCGTAAAAGCATATCGAAGAAGAGCAATTTACATGAGAAGGAAGTATTGTGCTCTGATTTGCGACTGCAGGAGCTGAAAGTGCATTAAGCGCCATTTACGCCCTAGCGTTAAAGAACATGTACAGCACCTGCAAAACACCGTAACTTATCGATTATTGTGCAAGGCAGAAATGATCGGAGGAATCATGTTAACATCTCATCCTCTTCATTTGCCGCACAAAATTCACCAAAATAATAGAAGTAATCTTAATAAATCAAAACTCTACAAAATTGGATATGTATAACTTTCGAGAGAAATTCTTTAATATTCGACGCAAAATTATCCCATTTCTTTATGAGAAAGAAAAGAGAAAATGAGAAACTATGAAAATCAGAGAACCTGCGGGAAACGAATTTCTTTTTCTCTTATTTTCTTTATGAGCTATGAATTGTCTCCATTGGAAGTGAGGGAGAAAAGTATAGCAAGGGAGAGTGTGGAAGGCGCGTGCTAGATTCACTTAAGATTCAATGTCACAGAATCTGTAAAGTGGCAGCTGGGATTGTTAATCGATACTCACCCTCGGATTTCATTTTTATCAAATATCTTATTTTTAGAAAGATTTGTGATACTGAAGGATTATGGGTAACGAATTTTAGTGGTTTCATTTCTAATACAATTATTATTTTCCTTTTTTTGCCCTTTTGCTGCTATTTTAGCAAGTGCATAAATATTAAAAAATAATAATAATTTCTACTCTTTACCTAATTTTTTATTCAATTTTATTACAATCAAAACAATTAACGATTTCACAAAAAAAAAAAAAAAGGGAAAAAACACAATTAACAATCTCCTTCGGCAACAACCTCTTATGGCTGTGCGTTTACATGTTTTTTACACAAATCTCCTAATTACTTTATGCAATTACTGCAATAATTCCACGTCAAAAGCTACCCCATTCCCCCCAATTGAGCAGATTTATGTTCTCAAAATATCTCTTTGCAGTTTCGGATAATGATTAGCAGTTACTAAGGAATTTAAGTGCTAAAATCAAAAGATAAATTCTGAATTTGATTAAAACAAGTTTACCATAATTGCCTTTAATTATTAAAAAAACCACAAACATTTGTGAGAAATATTGTTTTATCAACATCAAATCTTCTTATTCTACTAAATTTTTGATATTCATATCTAAAGAAAAGAAAATAAGTAATTATTCAAAAATGAAAGTTGAAAGGTAATATCTTATATTTTTTTTTCTTTCTAAGAGTTTCATATAACCGACCTGAACATATCAAAAACTTCAATATAAAAGTAAATTCATTAGATTTAATGATTTCCATGTTGTCAATTATGGTTTTGCAATGAAAAATGAATACAAAAATGTGATTTAATAATTTATTGATTTAATGTTGATGAATACAATATTTTTTTAACATATAACATTATAATATTAGTGCAGATAGATTGGATAAAACAAAGAATGATGTTGTTCTTGTATTGTATATTTAAATGTCAAATATTAGCGATATTGTGTGAATATTATATAAAGGTTATATTAGGTTATCTTTATAATATATGATACCAATTTCTGCATATCTTATACTTCAATTTGGTTCTATCATACTAAGCACGTTATATGTATATTATTTGCAAATTATATGAGTATTATGTGATACTAAATACTGCACAAATTTTAATAATTTTAATGATGAAACCAAAGTCTTTTAATGTCATAATTGTTATATTCGTTGTATGAGTAACTTGAAGACATTCGTATAACATTATAATATCAATGAAGTTGTGACACTGAATTAAAAAAATAATTGTGATGTTCTTGTATTGTATATTTAAATGTCAAATATTAGTTATAGTATTTAGATGGTATATGAAGGTTATATTAAGTTATCTTTATGGTATATGATACCAATTTTTATACATTTTACATTTCAATTTGGTTCTGTTATACCACGCACATTATATACATTGCAGATACAACATACATTATGTACATTGTAGATACAACATCTTCTGCATTTCAACAATCACTTCAATACAAATTTTAGTCAATATTTCTTACATTGTATCAATATAACTCCAAACAATTTAGAAAGGCAATCACTGAAATTATTGGGTCAATAAACCAAACAAAAATAGCCTGTAAAAAAAAAACCCACCACCAGAAACATGCAAAATTGATAAATGTATGCGTCAGTGAAAGGACCACATCAATAAAAGAGAGAATCCCAAATATTGATTATCAAAACAATAAATTGAGAAATGTATGCTTCGGCCAAAGAAATTGCATACAAAAAATTGAATTTCATAACCCTAAATCGATGAACCACATAACATAAGAGAAAATTTTTGAAGAAAGAAGAGAATCCCATTAGAATCGTGTTACTGGTTTCCTAGGATTAGGTTTTGGTTGTTTATTTTGAATAAGAAAGGTACAACGGGAAGACGAAACTTGGAAGCGATGTTTTGGTTGGAGAAATTTAGCAAAGGATAATGGTAATTTTTATTAAAAAGATGTCATTATGTGTAATTTTTTCTAATCTATAATAACAAAAATTTTGAAAATTTTAAGACGTTTTTTATTTTTATAATATTGAAATGATGATGATGTAATATATATGTACATAATTTATCAATTGACATATCTATACATAAATTGTCAGCTGAAAAATTGGCACGCGAGTGTCCATATCAGCATATTTTTTACTAAAAATTGCTTGCACCATATATTTTTATTTTTGGTAGAAAAATACGAGGACATTCTGTAATAGATTTGGAAATAAACGGCTGATGATTATAAAACAAGCGTCTTACTAAATTGTCGCTGATATCAGATTCATCCATCAAACATACTTAAACAAAATGTACCAGCAAGTCATAATTCATGATAATATAGTCCTCGCCACCAGCGGAATGAATAATCCAACAACTATATGCTTAACTACTCCCTATCCGCAAATCTTGAAATTCTAATATGCACAGCCTCCATATTACTAAACTTGGATTCCTTTTGCCTGGGTTGGAGAATCACGAAGCAGGCTGACCTCCCTCTTCAAGAATGTCGGCAAAGCAAAAGCAGCAGAGTGCATCTGTCCAGAAAACAGTAGAAACAGTATTCAGCAAATGCCCGCACACACAAAGACAATCAAAGATATGGTAAAACAAAAACGCCATTTAGCCCCAGTTATAGAGCTACTATAATTGAAAAAACAAAAACCCATTGGTTAGTCAACTGAAAAATTATGTTCAATTTTTTAGGGGTTTCAGTATTATGCTCGGGCCTTTGATACTACATCCCATCACATTACCTTCACCTCTGGAACGATAGAATTATGCTGACGATTTTGTTAGCTCACAAATTGTAAAAAACACAAAATCAATGAAGATAAACTAGATTGAGCTCGAACCTCCGAGTTATAGAACCTAAGCTCTCTTTTATGGCCAGCTGCTCCTTCTAACTTCTCAATAGGGTTAACAGGATTCAAGAAATCAACTGGTTGCCCCTCTGTTGTGCATAGGAGAAACCCGATCACACCACTGCATGTTGGCCAAAGAAACAGAATACAAAAATCATTCAAAATATATCTGAAACTTTTCAAATTCCAATTTGATTTCTCCACTGGCAACAGGTGAAAACACTAGATGTTCATAAAAAATTTAAGAAGTACAACTACATCAAGGTGAAGTTTAGACGACTCTTCTCCAGTTTTTACACCTTGCTATTTGCTAGGTAAATTTTTAACACCAAAAGCATAAGATTGTGCAAAAAATAAGGTAGTGCCAAAAAAAATTAATAATAATTCAAGTACAGGCTGATCCATATAATTGTCAAGAATTGACCATTTCTGATCCTAGAGAACAAACTCAAGAAAAATAGGGTCTATAATTACCTTGGATAAGTTGGAACACTTGCCCAAGCATAATGAACAGAACCCTTGAATGTTTCACGACAAATAGAGATCATATCCTGAATAAGATGTGTATGAAGCCACATGCTCTCAGCCATGTTACAAAGGACACCGCCAGGCCTTAATGCTTTAGCTATTGTCTGAAAAAAGGGCTTTTCTACAAGCTCTTGAGCTGGACCTAAATCAGAAAGACGAATCCCAAAAAAGTGATTTTTCTATGCATACATATAAAGAGATGTTCAAAAGTAGAACTCTGAAAAAAAAAAAATTTTAAATACTAATAAGTAAATCAATGTAAGGCCATATCCAGGAAACTTCAGAAAACCATACTCGTATTAAAGCCTAGGTGATACAATTTTAAAAAATATTTTGGTCATTAACATATAATTAACTTTTAGCATCCTTAAATAATACGAAATTGACCAGAAACCAGAACCTGGAGAAAGGTCTGTTTAGTGCCCACAATTGTAAAAATGAGTCCTATGTTCAGTGATAGCCACTCAACTTCAAACAGTGCACAGATTCAGAATTATGAAAATAAGTGTAAAACACAGAAATGGGAATATAATTGCTTATATTTGTTGATAATGAAAATACATATTTATATACAAAAATTATATCTAATTAAAAACTACACTAATTAGGGTATCTACAACACTAATCAAGGGATTTACAATATGTAATTAAGGAATATAAATCTGTAACACTTCCCCTCAAGCTGGAGTATAGATATTAATCATGTCCAGTTTTTTACAAAGATAATCAACCCAAACCCTATTTAGAGCCTTCGTGAAAACATCTCCTAGTTGTTCTCCAGTTTTTACATAACCTGTAGAAATTAAACCCTGCTATATTTTCTCTCAGATGAAATGATAGTTAATTTCAATGTGCTTAGTTCGTTCATGAAACATATGGTTAGATGCAATGTGAAGAACAGTTTGGTTATCACACCATAGTTTTGCTGAACCTGAAGTCTTAAGATCTACTTCAGTTAAAAGTTGATATATCCATACAATTTCACAAATAGATTGTGTTATAGCTCTATATTCTGACTCTACATTTGATCGTGACACAACGTTCTGCTTCTTACTCTTCCATAAGATCAAATTTCCTCCGACAAACACACAATATACTGATGTAGATCTTCTATCCACCTTTGAACCTGCCCAATCTACATCTGAGAAATACTCAATATGAGTGTGACCATTATTTGTATACAAGATTTCACATCCAAGTGCCCCTTTTAAATAACATAAGATTTGTTCTAAGATTACCTAATGATGAATTGTTGGTGATGACATAAACTGACTCACAACACTGACAGAGTATGCGATGTCTAGACGAGTCACTGTAAGATAATTTAATTTTCATCTTCTATATTTCTCTGAATTTTCAAATAACTTACCATTTTTTGTAAGTTGCATATTAGGAATTATCGGAGTACTACAAGGTTTCACTCCTAATTTCCCAGTCTCAGATAGCAAGTTAAGCACATACTTTCCCTAAGAGAGAAAAATACCTCTTACTCCTTATGACTTCAACACCCAAGAAGTATTTTGGCATCCCTAAGTCTTTCATGTGAAATTGAATATGAAGAAAAAACTTAAGAGATGAGATTCCTGCAATATCACTCCCAGTAATTACAATATCATCAACATACACGACCAAAAGAATAATGTCAGCTTCAAATTGTCTATAGAAAACAGAGATCATGCCAAACTTCTCAACAGCCTGACTAAATTTACCAAACCAAGCTTGTGGACTCTGCTTCAAACCATACAGAGATTTATGAAAATGACAAACTTTCTCATACTCCCCTGAGCAACAAACCCCAGAGGTTGCTCCATATAAACTTCCTCCTGAAAATCACCAGGAAGAAAAGCATTTTTTATATCAAGTAGATGCAAGAGCTAATGATAAGTAGCTATCATAGAAATAAACAATCCGATATATGTCAATTTAGCAACAAGAGAAAAAGTGTCAGAATCAATCCCATAGGTTTGAGCATATCATTTGGCAACGAGACGAGCTTTCAGACGAGCAACTGACCCATCAAGATTTACCTTAACTGTAAAAACCTATTTGCATCCAATAGTCTGTTTTCCTGGAGATAAATCGACAAAGTT
This sequence comes from Balakata baccata, assembly GCA_949630135.1. NCBI lineage: Eukaryota > Viridiplantae > Streptophyta > Magnoliopsida > Malpighiales > Euphorbiaceae > Balakata > Balakata baccata. The sequence goes on from CATIWF010159133.1 coordinate 48,801, forward strand.
CCAAGTACTATTGTCATCTAAAGCATTCATTTCCTCCAATATTGCATTATGTCATCCAGGATGAGCATAAACAGTTTTCGAAATAGAGATAGAATCAAGAGAAACAACAAAGGAACAAGTAGTAGAAGACAAATGATCATAAAAAACAAAAGCAGAAATAGAATAAGTACATTGACGCTTACCTTTATATAAGGCAATGGAAAGATCATCACTCGAGACGGGATCTAATGACAAAGGAATTGGTGCAAGAAAGAAGTCAGGAGTCGACGTCTGGAGTACACTTGAACAATAGGAGGCTTGACAGAAGCCAGTTTAGAGACAAGATCAGAAAATGTGATAGTATATATTAACAAATCATCATTCTCCCCGGGACATTCAGGACTGAAAGAAGAAAAATATGGTTTGTTTTCTAAGAAAGAAACGTCAGCTGAGACAAGATACTTATTAAGACTAGGACAAAAGAACCGATATCCCTTCTGAAGTCGAGAGTAGCCAAGAAAAATACATTTCAAAGATTTGGGATCTAATTTAGTTACATGTGGACAAACATCCCGAACAAAACAAGTACAACCAAATATCCTGGATTCAATAGGAAATAATGACTTGTTAGGAAAAAGAATACTGTAAGAAATCTCACCATGAAGAACAGAGGAAGGCATACAGTTGAACAGAAAGCATGTTGTGGAGACGGCGTCGACCTAGAAAATCTTAAAAACATTCATTTGAAATAATAAGGCTCTTGCAGTCTCAAGTAGGTATCTATTTTCTTGCTCAACAACCTCATTTTGAGATGGAGTATCAACACAAGAAGTTTAATGCAGAATGCCATTATGAACCATATAAGTTTGGAAAGATGCTGACAAACTTTCCCATAAAATTTTTTTCAAAAATTCCGTAAAAACAATACACAAAGAAAAAAGCAATCTAGATTTCAGAACAAATTTAATGACTACAATGTACATAACATAGCCTACTTTCTCATGAGATGTCTCTAAACTTCCCAAAGCTCCATCATGGGATTCCAAGACTGTTTCTGCATAATACAAGCAAATTTTTGAGTTCTGTTACAACCCTCTTGAAGGACTTTTCTTTTCTCCCCTTCAGTAAAGTTACTTTCTAATATCATCACTTTTTCCATTGATACTAATTTCATCACGGAACATGCACTTCGGCATCAGACCCTCAATTTAAAAGTTCTTAAATAGCAATTTTACACTACTACGATTAATCCTTAAGCCAAAACATCTATGCCCCTAAGACAACGTCAAATGATTAAAAAGCTGAGATAAATTTCTGGATCCTTGCCTTTGCTCTCTTTTTCCTCAGATCCATCTAGATCTCTAATGTTGTCATGAGATTCCTGAAGTATATCCTTAACATCCTTCGTAGTAAGCTTGTGCTGCTTCAGTAATAGTTCAATTCTTGCTCTTATCCAAGTGTGCTCAGAGCACCAAAGATGACCCAGAATCACAGTTATCAGCTGGAGGGTGTAGAGTCCAGATTCTAGTCTTCAATTGTATCTTTCCTCTTCATCCATCTCTAAATCATCAAGTTCAAGCTAGTCCATCCGCACAGTCTTTGCTTTTACTCTATTTGAATATCTTATATAAAGTTCCATGATGCGATCTATCTTCTCACATTCATTTTCCACAAATTTACTTAACAATCTTTCCCTTCTTGAACCTCTTAAAATTCCAGCAAATAATGATGCAATCAAAGATACAATGCGCTCCTCTAACTCCTCTTGATAAGGTTCTTTCTTGTTCTTGCTCATGGGGATCTTACCCATGAAAGCAGCAAAAGCCGTCTTCAAACCTAAAACATCCACAAAACGCTCGCATGCTGGTGGATATTTGGTCATTGCAAAATCTAACGCCCTTATGGCGGACCTATAAGCAGATTTCCTTTGCTTCATGATAATAATCATCAACTCCATTCCCCCAGCCTTCACAAACCTTTCCTTATTCTCCAATGGCATCAACAAACAACACAAACAATCAAAGAGATTTCTACCATTTCCTCTTCATCAGAGCTCTTGGGGTCATTGGACTTATACATAGCCACAACTTGCAAAACCATGTCCACACCATTCATCTGCTCCAATCTCTTCTGGTTAGCAGTGCTATTCTGCAACAAAATAGCCAATATCTCTGACGCATACTGCTAATTGCTATCGAACTCCCTCACCTTTATTTTACTAAGCAACCACCAAAGTATCTTGGTTCTTTCGCATACCAATTCCGCCACAACAGGATTCACCTCAATCAAATTCTCAATCATGGCAAGAGTATTATACACAGCAGCCATCTCATCAAGATCTGATTCTGATAACCTCTGCAAATTCTAAACGAGCAATTCCAACACATTATTTTCCAGAAAGGCATCAAATAGAACCATTGCAGGCTCATCATTATCCTCAAGAACATCCTCATCAGTAAGGTCCTCAAGCAATTGAACAACATCAATAGCTATATCGGTATTCTCATGAGAAAGGAGGCCGAGAATAGAATGAATCAAACTTTCCCATACTAGATCTCCCATACTCCCCCTGAGCAACAAACCAAACTCGTGGACTCTGTTTCAAACCATACAAAAATTTACGAAGATGACAAACTTTCCCATAAAATTTTTTTCAAATTAGTATATCTAATTAGGGGATCACACTAATTAGGGTGTCTACAACACTAATCAAGGGATTTACAATATGTAATTAACCAATATAAATATGTAACAATAAGCAAAACCACATCCATAACCCCAAGGCCACAATGCAAATAAGGGGATCACTTACACTCGGTTATACATACCTACAGGGTCTGATGAATCAACAATAACTGCATCATACTTCCCCTCAGGAGCACACTGAAGAAATTCAACAGCTGTAAAGATGACAAAAGCGAGATCCACTAAGAAGATAAAGTCATTTTCTTGAGCAAATTATTTCAAGTTCTGCTACCATTTTTGAATTACATACAAAGATGAAAATGTGAAAAAGAACTGTTTGTTCGTACCATCACCTACATGAAGTCTGACACGAGGGTCATCAAATCCAACAGATAATTCTGAAAAATACTTCTTAGACACCTAGAATAACCAATAAGTGTTAGTTCCGACATAAAGAGAACTTGATATAACAAAGGGTTTCATCAGATCACCACTTACATCTATCACCATCTTATCTATCTCACATATATCAATGAGGTCCACAGAACTATGGCGAGCAATTTCTCTGAGAACCCCACCATCACCACCGCCAACTACCAGAACCTACAACACATTTTATGAAATGACAATAGATAACCCAAATACAATTTGATTATAAAAAAACTAAGAGCGTCTAAAATGAGAAAATTTTGGTTTCTGATTGAAAGTAATTGTGTAATTTTAGCAGCAAATTTAATGTACAATGACAAATAAAAAAGAGTTATCCTGAAGCTAAATATAGACTTTGAATGGTTATTAAGATCGAAAACCTGGAAAATTTTGACTAGTGCTGTGGCTTCATGCAATTTTATAGGAAGCCCAGTTTTTGACTTAGTCAAAGGGCTCTATTGATAGCCAAACTCAATACAGGAAAATTAACACAATAAACCACCAAATTATAGTAATAAAGTAATGGAAACCAACAGCTTTCTAAATAACATTTCAAAGTAAAAATATATGCCCTCCTGAGCAGGAATATTGAGACCATGAAACTAGCACAGTAAATTCTACTAGGGGTGCGCATAAGTTCGGTTTGATTTTGAAACAAACCGAATTTAGAAAAACCGAACCGATTGTAATTAATAAAAACTGAACTAAACCGATTAATATTTAAAATTGAATCAAACTCAATCGAAATATTTCGGTTTAGTTTGGTTTAATCAGTTTTGTTAACTAATTAATTAAACTTACATAAATTATAATTATTATTATATTTTATCAATTATAATATATTAGAACCAAATACCATAACTTTATTAATTATAATAAAATTAAATTTATTATCATAACTTTATCAAACATAATATATAAGTTAAAGTTATAATATAACTATAGATTGAGATAAAATAACATAAATTATGATAAATTGATATAGTCATTACTTAATCAACTACTATAATTATTACAAATTAAATTTAATTACCATAATTTTATGAATTATCATAAATTGAAATCAATTATCACAACTTTATAAATTGATATAAATTAAAACTAATTATTATAACTTTATCAATTACTCCAAATTAAAATTAGTTAACATAAATTAAAATAAATTTTTATAATTCATGACTTTATACTACTATAAATCAAAATAAAATATTACAAATCATAATTTTTTATCATATATATAAATAAAAGTTTGGTCGGTTCGGTTTATTCGGTTTTTAAATATTTAAAGCCGAACCGAATAAACTGAAGAGCATTCGGTTCGGTTTTCGATTTCAGTTCAATTTTGCACACTTCTAAATTCTACTATCAACATGCAGCATGACAAATTGGCATGCTCTAGGGTTTTGCTTACCCTGAAACAAGAAACATCATATAATGAATTTTATACATCAAACAAGTTGAAGTTTGAATCTGTTTTTCTCAATTCTTTTCCTTTTAAGCCCAAAGAAAGCCAGGATTATACCGAACAGAAATTTCTTTAACATGAATGAAAAAAAAGGGCTATGCGTACAGATTTAGGTGATGGAATAGAACAAAGTGGAAGATGAGCTATCATCTCCTGGTAGGCACACTCATCTTTCTCCGTCAACTGGACAATGCCGTCAAGAACAAGCACTTTACCATACGCAGATGACTGCAGATGAATGATTCAGTATCAGCCAAGACAAACGGCAGATATATGAAAATAAAGAAAAAAAATAATATAAAACAAGCCATGAAAATTGCCAAATCAGCAAAGTTGAGTCCGAACCTCAAAAACCAAGATCTCTTGGTAATCTGACTTTCCCTCGTATAAAACATTTTTTACTTCCAGCGAATGTGCTTCTCCTGCAAATCAAAATTCAAACAACATCAGCCATAGTTACATTATCAAACATGGCATAGAAGTTGCATGCTAATCTATTACTTAAAAGTAAAAAAAAAAAAAAAGAAGGAGATCCCCCCAAATATATAGCAGTTAGTGGCATATAAATATTTTCTTTTTCCATCCTAGAAGAAAGAAAGAAATAGATTAGATAAAAATGGGAATGAGGAATCACTAGTAAGCAAACAACATGTGGCAGACAAGACACAGGACCTCCAATGTTCCTTGTTTCAATCAGAGAAAAAGTTTAAAATTTACCAATGGTTTTATTCCAATAATCAGTATCATGAAATGATCAGAAGATTATTGCTAATGATTAAAATAACCAACATCAAAAGCAATGCACAAAAAAGCAAAATGAGCTGACGTGTGAGAATAGTGCCTACCAGGCCACATTGGATTGTTGAAGTAAACCCTTTTGCTAGCTTTACCTGTAATAAAAGATGAAAAAGGGATCAGAAGAATTCAAGTTAGACAATCAAACACCCCCATATGAATCTAAGCTGGAGCAGAACAACAAGAAAAATTTCAAAGATGATGACCAGAGCAGAAATGATATTCTGAGAACCACCCAGAAACAACAGTGGAGTGGCATTTAGCATCAAGCTCTGGTACTGAAGCCCTAGCCTTTAAGCAACAAGATGGAATAGCTTTCTCTGAGCCATTCCAATTATTCTCCTTCCCATCCATAATCCTCGGGCATTCCAAACCTCTTCCTGCGCCGTCCTCCATAGATTATCCTTTTCTTCTCCAGCTCCAGCCTCTGAATGGATATCAATAGACAACATGTAAAAATGAGAAATTTTAAAAATACAAACATAAGATATAATCAATAACATCAAAATAACAACCACACATGACACATAAACTCTATAGCAAATTCAAGCATTCAACTCCAGTAACCAAATTAAACAACGCAAGAAAATGGCAGTTACCTGTGAAATTGACAGACTAATTCCTCACAAAAGACCAGATTATACAACCTCAGCAGAGTAATAGACAGGAGGCAGCAAGGCAAGTGCGAGTTAAGATTACCTGAACTCCCACAAATGTGTGTATCAAGAAGCAAAGGGCATCAATTTATAGGAACAGAACCATAACAGAAAGGGAAGTCATGAAGTCATAATTATTTTTGTGACTAAGAAAGCCGGGAATATATAAACTACTATCTAGGAAAGCATTGAAAATTAAGCATACGTGCCTAAACAGGCAAAATTAGTACGTGGGTATCCCATATACCAACTAGTAAACAAAGAAAAAAAAGATCACAGGTAATCGAAACAATTAACATTAATTACAAGCCACTATTTGTTTTAGTACCATCCAAAACACAGAATCTTAAGTAAAACAAGAGTCCATCTTGTTAATATAAACTTTTTTTTTTTTTGGATATTCGATACTATAAACTTGTTTATTACCGTAATTAAGCATAAACTGTTAATACCTTTACAATAAATACATACCCGTTTTATATGAAAAATAAAATAAAATGCAGCAAAGGTCAAAGTCTCAATAATTTTTGTCTTAAAATACAACTCTATCCATCTACTCATTTATTTTGATCCAGCATTAAAAATACAAATATTTTTTACTAGTTGGACAAACTCGGATAAAAAGTGCCAGTGAGTGTTACTGTTAATATATATATATATATATAAACAGAAATAAATTCAACTGTTCATTCATTTTTGCAGAAAAGCACACGATCGGTTTAATTCTCGAGAAGCCACGAAAGTGAAAACAGAGCTGTATCGATAAAAAAAAAAAGTAACTCTTAACATTTTTATTCTAATAAATAACAATAGTTTTAGAAATAAATTCGCATTCATCACTAAATGAAAACAAGAGTACATAAATTAAAATTTCTCGACAGAAATTTTCTCGAGAAACAAGCAAAAAGATTAGGGTTACCAAAAGAGAGGAAAAAGAAAAAATCACATACACTGCACCACTATCCACACTGACTGTGTTACGAAAAAATAAATGAAAAGAAAATTGCATTTATCAGTCAGATTTAGCAGAACGATAGTGATAATATCCAGCTCAAAAGAGACCGAGAAGGAAAATGGAAAAGAAAGATTGCAAGTGCAAGAGAAGGAGAGAAACAGAGAGATTTGTACCTGGTGTTGATGGCAGCAAGATGAGTTAAATTGGTAATTAACAAATGAAAATCGGCCTGTGTGAGAGAGTGCGTGAGCGAGGGGGGAAAGAAGGAATAAAAGAATCTCTCTGTCTTGATTTTCGCTCTTTCTTTTTCTCTTCTTTGCAGGCTTTTGCTCTGTTTGGACGGAAATGGCGTGTTATGGTGTACTTATAGACGATGACAGAGATTTTGCCTTTTATTTTATTTACTTTTATGGGATCTATTTATGTTTATTTTATTTATTTGCTTTTATGTGATTTATTTACACGCATAACTAACATTTGTCAGTGTCTTCGTTGATATTTTTTTTTAAGAATATTATTTGTTTTAATATTTTTTTGTTTTAAATTATTTTAATTAGTATAAAATATTTATATTTTAATATAAATTAAAAAAAATAAGTAAATAAATAAAATATAATATTTTATATTAATTGGAAAAAAATATTATAATAAATAACATTTATAATAATTTTTTATTCACTAATATTAATAAAAATTTATTTTATATATATTTATATTTTATCCAAATTCATAGTTATTTCCATTAAATAATCCACGGTCTATTATATTTTTTAATAAAAAAACAACTAATATTTTGAGTCAAAGAAGTAACTATTTATTAAATATATATATTTAATAAGCCTTATTATATGAAATATCATTCATTGTTTATTAATTTTTTAATATTATTAATAATTAATATAAAAATAAAATAAATAAAATGTACTCTTTCAACAACATTAATTAAATTTTAAAACAATGTCTAAAAATGATTATTCATTTGCCAAAACATTTCACCTACGGATTTGATAAATACTTCACCAAACCAAATCGTTATAAGTGAAATATTTTTATTTTTATGTAAAAAATTATGAAATAAATAATATTATAGTCATTAGATTATAATTTTTCAAATTATAAATAACTAATATTAATTTTAAGATGGAATAAATATAATTTTATAAAATTTAAGAGAGTGTTGATGAGTTTGACATTAAATTTTTAAATTTAACTAGATATTTCAAATTGAAATATTAAATATATAGTTATTTTAAATATTTTGAATAAATATCTTACCACCCTTCAAATTATTTTAAATATCAAATAAAAATATTATAGAAAATGCATTATTTTATAAGAATAAATAAGTATATATATATATAATATATATATATATATATATATATTTGATACTGTGACTGACACGATTAATCCTGAATAAGGGCGGATGAATTTGACTAAATTTAACGGAGCAGTCTGTTTAAATAAATAATAGATAAAAGTCAAAATTTGCATGCTTGCATTTGAATTCTATAAAAAGATAAATATTCATTTTTTCCCTTGAAATTAAGATCATTATGACTAAGAGGCTCTCTAAATTGTAAATATTATGTGTTCAAACTTTACTTTCTTTATTATATTTTCATACAAATAAAAAACTTTAATTATGATTTTAAATTTTGTTATATTTTTAATACATAATTACGTAATTATAGTCATACCAAAACTAATAAATAAAAATGTATACTTGTTTATAAGAATTAATAAAAAAAATTAAGGATCGAAACATCAATCATATAATTAAGAGAATATATTAAACTTTTATTAATTTGGAATAAAGTGCAAAGGAAAAATAAAATAATCTTTTAGAAAATAGTGAATACAAAGCATTGTTTAGTTTGGGGTGTAGATCTAGATCACATCATTTAATCAATCAAAAATTAAAAAAGAATGTTAAAGCCGAAAGTTTTATACATTCTTCCTTATTTTTTTTAGATAATAACGTGCCAATAGAAATGTTAACATTTCCTTATACACTTGCAATAAAAAAATATACATATCTTTTCATTTATAAAATATCATTAATTTTTATAATGTTAGACTATGGATTTGGATTGCCAATGTGAACTTGATTCAGTTCAATGCTCAATTATATATATCATTATAAAAAAGGAAATTAATTTCCTCTTCTACGATATTCAGTTTTTATTAATGTAAAAACTGCTCCAAAGCAATTCAGAGGATTATTCTACAGATTTTTCATCATTCTCAAATAATTAAGAGATTTGAAAATATTTGTGCTGTGAAATTCGCTCATATTATATTAACTGAACTATCCGCTATATTGAAAACACTAGATTTTCGCTCTAACAAGTAAGTTTCTGCTGTCATTGTTAATTCGCATTGGTATCAGAGTCAGGTTCGTGTTTTTGTGCTAAATAGAGAATTAGAATGCATAATTGAAGATTTTTGCATGAAATTTGGTATAAATCCGAATTTTTGTTTGATTTTTAGTCAGACTGATTTTCTATTTCATAGCACGAAATTGGTATTTTGGAAAGCTCTCTGCACAGGCTTTCCAACGACTATTTTTTCATAATTTTATGATGAACGAGTGAATTACTATAAAATTTTGAAATTATTGATCAATGTTAGGGTTTAATTTTCTGAAATTAATTTTTATGGCCAATTTCACTCTTGATTGGTGACGTTTGATCTTTAAACTCTGTCATAAAGATATCGAATGAAAATTTAATGGTCAAAATCAGTAAAAAAAACCCAGAAACCATAAAAAATTGAAAAATAGATCACCGGAGTCAACCTAAGGCGGCGCACGTTATGCTCTTGCCGACCAAAGCGCGTGAGACGGTTACAGAGAGTACCTGTCCACATCGATACACGTGGCTCAATTTTATTTGGCCATGTTGTTTGATGGCTTACGTGTAATGCCATGTGGCATATACACGTGTCACTACCATGTAGCAGTGACTGTCACTTGTCACTCTCCGATTGGTCCACGTATTTGATGACATGACTGATAGATGGCACGTGGAAGTAAGTGAAGCATATGGCATGCTTCTAATCGATGCATGCAAAGTCTGTTTGAGTTCCAATTTTTTTTAAAATGCTTAGAATTTAATTTTCTATTTAATGAGCATTTTTTTATTTTATTCTGGATTTTAAAAAAAATTTAGTGATAGCATTTTTTTTTACTTACTCTTAGTATGTTTTAACTTTTTTTTTTTATGTATTTATGATGTTGTATTGTGATAATTTTGTTTTTTACGTATAGTGAGGGATCGCATGTTTAACGCTTTGGAGTGACTAACAGCATATAGAAAAAAACTGATGCATTGGTTAGATGATCATGTTCATGTGATGAATCAAATTTTGTGGAATTTTCATATTTTTTTTCGAAATGAGTATGACCTAGCCCACAAATAACAAATGTGGATTATTCTTGATTCCTTGGGTGATTTATGGGAAGAAAGACGCTTATAGAAAGGATAGACGACTTGGATTACAATAACATTGTAAGATAATTAAAAAGGAGCAAGAGCGTCACATTATGCATGGCAATAGGCGATCTTGTCAAAAAATGAATGGATATCCACGGCTGAGTAAGAGAAATATGGCTATGGCTGTTAACAAGCCAGTGAGTAGCTTCTCATGGATAGCTAAAATGACTAAGAATTTGACACGTTGGAACTCATTGAGAAATATCTAATAAATTCCGCATAGTATTATCGAATGTTTGACAGTGGATCTATAGATACCAATGAAATTTATCTAGTATGACATATTAATCTTATATTTAATTAAAGGGCTTTGTTCTTTGTGTTTATGTTGGTTAGTTTTATTTATTCTTTCATAACATGTGATGAATACTTACATATTATATTTATTCATGATGTTTAAGTACTGAATATTTATTTTCTTTACACATAAGTCTCATTATTTCGTTACATGATTGATATTTGGAAATAATATGTTTTGTTATCATATTGAATAAGCAATATATAATATATTATTGTGGGACTATTAAGTTGGTAGATTAGAAAATTTCACCTAATAAAATAATTGACACATATTTTAAATTAAACAATAATAACTAGACTATGTTAGCAGAAATTGATTGGATTGTATTACAAGAAAGTCATTTTTGCTACATATGTTAAGTTGTTATTGATTAATTTAAAAACTTCGCAATATAGAATAATATGGATGGTGAATTGTGCTAATTTAGGTCATTATTTCTAATTAGTTGAAATGGCTGTAACAAAAAGCATTATCTCTGATTTGAACCTTGGTGATAAGCTGAATGACAAAAATTATGATGTCTAGCATAGAAAAATTCAGTATATCCTGAAAGAGCAAGACACGCTGGAAACAATCACACAATCAATGGTTGAGCTTGAATATGGGAGTACTGCTCAACATAGGCGGAATATGAGAGCATATCAAGCCTATAAGAGCAAGGACCAAATTGATTGCATATTGATGCTGAGCAGTATGAGGAATGACCTGATGTTAGGTTTTGAAAAACATCGCTCAGGCTAGGCAGTTTGGGACGCTGTAAAGGTCCAGTTTGGTGAAACTTCAACTATTAGGTTGTGTCAGTTGACTTTAAAATTTGATGCATATAAAAAGAATCATGCTCATATGATGAGGCATCATTTCACTGTTATGTCTAACATGATGAGTGAGCTGAAGGCCATTGGCCATGAGTTAATAGATGAGCAGTAAGTCCAAGCTATGATTCGCTCTCTTCTAAGTGTCCGGGAGCACATGTGAGTTAACTTTACCCATAATGACAATATCAAGATGTTTGATGATGTCGCACATCATGTTGAGTTAGAGAAGGATTGCCTTCTCACTGATAGGTCTGCAGGTGAGGCATATATGACTAAGTCCAAGGGAAAAGGAGTTTCGAGCTCTGGATAAAATAAATGGAAGGGAAAGGGAAACAAGCATGGTAAAGGGGGAAACAAACCCAATCTTAATGGAAAGAAACACCAATGCGGCGGCAAGAAAGGAAAGAATATGAAATGCTTCAACTATGGGAAACCAGGTCACTTTACTTGTGATTGCACTGAGTCAAAGGTATTGTATGACCAGATTTATCCTTCTCATTTATATGTTAGTAGTTGCTTGATGTTTGCTAAAACTGCTCCTTATTGGATTGTAGACTCAGCCACAACCGACCATATAGTGAGGGACCGAAATACCTTTGTTGAATTTTGTCGGATTCCAAAAGGGAGTCAAAGTATCTATATGGGGAATAATGCTTCCACGGATGTGCTTGGAATTGCACCAGCAAGCTTGTGATGTGGGGAGGTCACATTCTTTATCTCCATGATGTGCTTTATGCTCCTCAAATTCGACGAAATCTTGTCTATGTACTTGTTTTGTTGGGATTTGGTTTTAAAGTTAATTTTGAGAATAGTAGTGTGAAAGTACTTTTGGATAATATTTATTATGGTTCTAGATATTTGCTAGATGATTTTATTATATTGGATACAATACCTATCAATGTTGATGTTTCTATTTTTGTTGGTAATTCTAGTAATGTTTCAATAAATGATGATGTGAAATGGCATGCTAGATTAGAACATATAGGGCAAAATCGATTAAAACGATTAGCAAAGGCTGACCTTTTAGGTTCTATCGATAAAATAGATCTGCCTGTTTGTGAGCATTGTCTTACTGGAAAAACAACAAGATTACCATTTAGTGAAGCAAAAAGAGCCATATTTCTTTTACAATTAATTCATTCTGACATTTGTGGCCCCATGAACATAAGAGCGAAACATGACATTCACTATTTCATCACATTTATAGATGATTTTACTAGATATTGTCATGTTTATTTATTCTTCCATAAGCCTAGACCATTGGATTGTTTTGTACGTTACAATAGGATGATTGAGAATCAATTAAATGCAACAATTAAAGCATTAATGACTGATCATAAACGTGAATATCTATCTGATTCATTTAAAGATTATTGTAATGAAAAGGGTATAGCTAAGCAGCTTACTATTCATTCAACTTTGCAATAAAATGACATAGTGGAAAGAAGAAATAGAACCTTATTGGATATGATTAGGTCAATGATGATGCAAGCAAATATGCCTATTTCCTTTTAGGGAGATGCGCTGTTAACTGCGACCTACATACTTAACTGTGTTCCATTGAAATCTATTCCTTCCACCCCATACAAGTTATGGAAAAATGAGAAACCTGATTTAACTAAAATGTGCCCATAGAGCTGTGCCGTTTATATTCATAACACTTCTCATGAATATGGAAAACTTAGTCCAAGGGGGAAGAAATATATCTTTATAAGATACTCAGAGTTCTCTAAAGGATATGTGTTTTTGGGGGAAAATACAAATGGAAAGGTAACAGAAATTGAGTCACTAGACATTGTTTTCTTTAAGAAGGACTTTCCTAAAAGAGGTAATATAAATAGGGATTTCCAACTATATGAAATGGAAGATCTTGAAATAAGTGGGAGCACAAGATTAGTTGAATCAGCACCCACAAAGAATGATATTGAATATCATATTCCTCTTGAAGCAAGTAGGAGTGATACATTGCCTGATTGTATTCTGATGGAGCAATATCATAAGCAATCTCAGCCTCGACGTAGTAATCGTGAAAAAATTCCCCTTCGTCAATTTGAGATAGAAGGAGAAGCTTTCATGATGGCTCCAGATGAAGAAAAGCCTAAAATAGTACAACAAACTCTTTCTGGTCCTAAAGCAAAAGAGTGGATTAAAGTTATGGAAGAGGAAATAGATTCGATGAAATATGAGTATATAATTTGGTAGATTTACCGTCGAATCGTAAGACCATTAGAAATAAATGGGTTCTTAAAATTAAACGAAATGCGGATGGGATAATTGAAAGATACAAAGCTTGATTAGTAGCCAAAGGCTACACACAACAAGATGGAATTGACTATAAAGATACATTCTCACCTGTTGTTAGGTTTTGCGTCAGTTCGCCTCATTCTATCTATTGTAACTCAGATGGATTTAGAATTATATCAAATGGATGTTAAAACCACTTTTCTCAATAGAGAATTAGATGAGGAGATCTATATGAATCAACCTTTAGGCTTTGAGCTTAAGGGACAAGAATGCCAAATTTGTAGACTTAAAAGATCCATTTATGGTCTTAAGCAAACGTCAAGACAATGGAATATCAAATTTCATCAAGCCATCTTGAAGGATGGTTTTACAATGATGGAGGAAGATCATTTTATGTATGTTAAACGCTCAAACAATGGTTTTATAATTTTATCCTTATGTGTTGATGACATATTAATAGTTGGAAATAATAAAAAATTGATTAATGTTACCAAGAAATGACTATCATCAAACTTTAAGATGAAAGACATGGGTGAGGCTAGCTATGTGCTTGGTGTTAAGATCTTTAAGGATCACTCAAAAAAACTTTTGGATTTATCTCAGGAGACTTATGCCAAGAAAATATTATAGCATTATTACATGTATGATAGCAAGCCCATGGATACACCAGTTGAAAGGAATCTAAGTCTTAATCTTGATATGTGTCCCAAAACATTTGATGAAAAAAAATGAATGTCCAAAGTACCATATTTCAATGTTGTTGGAAGTTTATTGTATGAAATAATGTGCATACATCCAGACATTTGCTATGTCATGGGGCTAGTAAGCAGATTTCAATATAATCCAGGTTCAAAATACTGGATGACAGTTAAGAGAATTTTGAGATATCTAAAAAGAACTTTAGACTATGTTCTATGTTATCAAGGGAAGGATTTTTGCTTAATTGGTTATATTGATGTTGATTGGGGATGAGATCTTGATCAGTGCAAATCGACTTCTAGGTGTGCTTTCTTACTAAATGATTGTGTCATTTCATGGAGTAGCAAGAAACAATCTTGTATAGCTTTATTAATAATGGAAGCTGAATACGTAACATGTTTCTTGGCTATACAAGAAGCAGTTTGATTGAGAAGGTTTTTGCAGCATTTAAAAATTGTCAAAATATCATCTGAATATGTCACAATACATTGTCATAGTATGACTGCATTAGCCTATACTAAGGATTCGAAATATCATGGGAAGACTAAATATAGTCAGATTAGATATTACTATGTTAGAGACATAATCGCTGAGAATGAAGTGATTCCGAAATACATTCCTACAAGTAAAATGGTAGTAGATCTTTTTACAAAACCTATAGCTAGGAATGTTTTTGTTAGACATATAAAATCCCTTGGGTTATGTAGGATGTAAATAGTTTGTATATGTTAACAGATTGCTCATTTTTATAATGAAGTTAAAGGCATATTTGCACAATAGGTTGACTTTAATTTTTTTTTTTGTTTTGAATATGCCATTTAGCACAATTCAATGAAGTATGTCGATAGACAAAAATTGACTCTCTCACATGAGTAATCGCCTTTAGCGCTGTTGAGCGAGTAGAGATGAGACCGTAATTTGGATAACCAAGACATAGTGGGAGTTGTTTTGGTCACGCTATTACAAAGGTCGCCTTGATGAGGATCAAAATGAGATTTTTTATATATATAAAAATCATCGTGAATGTTCATGTGTCTAAGTAGAGGAAGCTGAGTGTAAAACTTGTTTAATATCGTTGAATGTGTAGATAAAAGTTTTTAAGTTTGACGCATTCAAAGTGACCAAACTAAGACTTATATGGTGTTAATCAATGAAGGGCACGACATACATTTTTATATTTTCAATATAAAAAGAGTTGCTCCACCATAGCATGTATTTCATATTGCATGTATTAGATGACCTGTCAGGAAGCGAAAAAATGAATCTCTACTTCTTCGTTATGTGAGTCCTATAAGTTTTGAATATGAATTTGGTTTTATTACCTTTAGTGACTTCTGACTACATTATGAAATGATGGAAGAATGTTGGCTATCTTAGGGTGTATCATATAGTCACGAAATTATTCGACATAATGAAACACTTTTATAAAAGCGAGTTAATTCTGATCAAATTGATATAAGGGCAAAAGAAAGAGTTTTTTTTTTTATATACATTCGTTACTTGTATTCACCGGCCGGAGTCATTTCGCTTAATAAAACTCGAAATAACTTAGAATGCAAGGTAATTGAAAATGAGATTTGATTATGAATTCTCGAGAAATTGAATAATACTCGATTATATGTATTAAGAAAGATATTTTGTGTAAAATAAGTACAATATAATGAATAAATACATCATTGGATTGATGTCTCCTATATAGCTTATGTTTAAGTTTGTATATTGGAGTTTCCAATACTTATGTGTTTAAGTAAGTTTCCATTGCCATTATTAATTCACATATAATAAAAGCTAATATTGTACGAAAAAAGAAAGATATTTTTTTCTATTAAAAATATATACAGTGAAAAAAAGTGCATAAAGAATGGTAACGTATTTATTAGAATTAATGCTTTTATTTTTCCATGTTCATAATCATAAGGCTGATGTTTTGGTGTTGCGCATTGCTAAGTATAAATTCTAACATTTTTCGCCAAAAAGTTTCCTTCTTGATTTATAATAAAATATTTTTTTATTAATATCATTTCACTAAACAATTCAACTGAGTATGGAAGTCATAATTAGAGATATTGAATTTAAATATTGAATTTAAATTCTGAAGGTGTAATCGCTAAACAATTCAGCAATGTTTGTCACTAGAGAAGTTAATTAGAGTTGGAAGGACAACTTATCTTATTCCAAATTCTTCGTATGATGATTGGATATGAGTGAGCAGTGAGAGTTGTTTAGGTAGGCAGAAATCACGTGTTACTTTAAAATCACAATCGCAGCTCATTTAGAATAGAAAAACATGAGGGAGATAAGGACGGCCCCACCGGACCATATCCCATATCAAAATTCAGCACGTGGCTAAAAATGTAATATTTGTCCAGGAAAATGATCCACTCTTTATTTTAATTTTTTGAAGAAAGATTCCTGAAAGTGAATGAACTATTAATATATCTTATGTCTCCAAAATATATATATAATCACGAGCACTTCAGCTATATATATTTTTCAAATAACTAATAGAGTTTTTGGAAGGTATAAAAATAAATTTTAAATTTTTTAATTTAATTGGTTGATTTTTTAAATTTTTTATAAATCATTTTTTTAAATTTTATTTTAAAATAAATTTCTATTAGAAAAAATATTTATTTAACTATTTATATCAAAAACAGTTTTTAAAACTAAAAAAAATAAAAAATAATTTTTGTTTTCAAAAAATATTTTTTGCGAATGCAATGCGGGTAAATCATATAAAAAGTTAGAGAAGACTGAAATTATGAAATTCCAACTTCGATTATTTGAATGATTTAAATTTTTTTTAATTAACTGAATTATATATAGTTTCCAATTATAATTCAATATCATTATCCCTTTTTTTATCAATAAAACATATTATTTTCTAATAAATATTAGAAAAAATTATTATTTATTTTTTTTAGTTTGACATTAGTATATTATATCAAATTAAAAAAGATATATTAATTTTTTCTAAATATTATATGCAGACTGTGAATCCGGATGCTTTAGAAAAACATAGTATATTGCAACATCGTGGTAAAAAGGATAAATCTTATCGACAGTATCTTAACTATATAAATTATAATAATTCAGTATTTCAAATAATATTTATAACATAAAATTATTTTAATTTTATAATTAAAATAATTTTAAAAAAATTAAATTATTATAATTTATATAATGGAGTGCTGTAAGTAAAATTTACTAAAATAAGAATGGTTTAGAAAAGAAAAATACTACAAGCAGTTGCAAATCACGAGGAAAAGGTGCACCATTATCCTTCTACTTCATGATTCGTTATTTTGATTTAAATTTAAATATCCACCAATTGGTTTTTCATGTAATTTTCCGTGCCTATTGTCACGGATCCCACATCGGATGGCTCTGGGAGTGGTCCTAAGCTTATAAGCGGGTGCGCTGCACACCCCTATAAGCGCGCTTTTGGGGGAGAGGGTAATGGCCCCGTGACAAGTGGTATCAGAGCCTTCCCCGGACCCACCGGACACGTGTACGCTGCACACCCAATACGGAGAGAGTAATGGTCGCATGGACCACCCGTGACGAGGGCGTCACGGATTGGCTGTGGAAGCTGTCACGGATCCCACATCGGATAGCTCTGGGGTTGGTCCTGGGCCTATAAGCGGGTGCGCTGCACACCCCTGCAAGTGCGCTTTTGGGGGAGAGGGTAATGGCCCCGTGACACTATGTTTGGGAGAAGGGAAGAATTGGAAAAAAAAAATTATAGATGCAATAAAAAAACATTTTCAATTTTTTCTGTTTGGAAAGAGGAAAAAAAATAAGGAGAAAAAAATAAATTTAATAAGGTACATACTAAAACCAAACACCAAATCAAATGATCATCCCCGCACTTTATCATTTGATCATGAACTCAAAAACACTATACAGTAATAATATTGTCATTAATTGGAAATATTCAGAGAAAACAAAAAAATACACTTAATCATTTTACATCAAATATTCGAAATCAACTAAATGAACAATTAAAATGTTCCCATAATACTGTTAACGTGTCATTTTGAAAACTATAAATTAGAATACTTGTATAAATAAAATTTAATTTTATAATCCGATTTTGAGAGAATGTCTTAAATTTTTAAAAACTATAAATTAAAATATTCATATACTTAAAATAATAATTGTATAAATAAAAATTGAAATTCAAACTTAAGAGAAAAAGAAAATGACACATGAGATGCCCATGCTGTTATGTTCATGACACTGCATCAAGCGCCCGACATGGTGTTTTTCAAATTTTTATCTTTTGAACTTCTGTACAAAAAAATGAATATGATTATTAATAATTATAATATGGATATTATAAAGATTTAATTTGTAACATTAATATAAATTTATTCACAATTATGGTAATATAAATTTATTCACAATTATAGTCATAAAAGTGAACGTTACAAAAACTTTAAAGACAGCCATAGCAAAAAAATTAATTCTTTCCTCTCTCTGTAGTATAAATAAGTAATTTTTTCATATTGCAAAGATACCAAGACACTTTCATTGAATATACTCTCCCTCCTTTCTTTCTTCACATGATAGATAAATTTAGTTCGTTGTGGTGAGTAATTGTAGTGTTCAACATCTATTAGCAATTTATTATATTTTAAAACACAAACACTAGTAAATCAATGGTTAGTGGTATAAGATAAATTTATTTTAAGAACATTATAGGAGACACTACTTCAAATTATTTATAATGCTTTTGATCTTATACTAAATTAACAATATTCTATCATTTTCTTTACAAATACCGCATTTAATTGCTATAAAAAGGAAAAGATGTATATGTACATATTTTAAAAAACCATAAACAACATGGTTATGTTCCTTCTAGAAAGTGAAAATGGGAAGAACCGCACGTTAGAAAGAATTCTACATTTTTCATTTCATGTTCATATATTGATTAATTGACTGATCCCAAAATTCAAATTTTAAGCTTTATAATAGTAACTGATTTAAGATTTTTACTACAACACTGGAGTTTGGAGATTGCCTCATTGAATTTCTAACAAGACTTGCCAAGTTTGTTCAGCTCAGCCACAATCACACTAATGTTATCTTTGCTACCCCGAGCAATTGCAAGCTCCACTAAAACCGCTGCTGCCTCAGCTGCACGACCTTGACTTACAACTTCTTGGGATTTCCTTCTCATCCGTCCATTTAAACATCTCCTCCCAATCTGGCATGCAACTTCATTGGATATAACACCCCATAAACCATCAGTAGCTAGTATGAGAAATTCATCATTTTCAGCTCGCTTACTCACGGTAACTTCAGGTTTGGATATTACAAATGGTTTGAGATACTGATCGCCTGCATCCATAATTTAAATCCTATAAGAAGCCTGGTTGAGTATAGTTAATGTTCTTAATTTGTATATCCAAATTCTTGATTCAGACTATGACAGCCTGATTCATGGTTGATTGGCACAGTTTGGTCTAGAGCCTTAAACATGATGAGCGCACAACAGGGAGGGGCAAGTCATTCAGGCATATTAGCGCATACGCAAACAGAATCAGATTATTAGATATAAGCCGTTTGAGAATAAAAAATTACTGATAGAACCATAATTTCTCCATACCTATAGTAGATCTAGAAGTGGCAAGTACCCCTAGAACACGATGCCCATTCCAATTAATAATTCTTCCACCAGCAGCTTCAACTCTCTCCAATTCATCGGGTCTGTCAGGCTTTGCACAAAAATAGTGTGAACATATCAATTAAACTGTTAAGCAAGTGACAAGATTGTTTTCTACCGAAACAAAGCAGCTATCTCTCACATGCATGACAAGGTTGGGCAAATAAGGTTTAACCAACTCGTTAATAAAGTTAAAGAGCATAGGGAGAAGCCAAGTAATTGAACAACATATATGCAAGTGATGAGGGGGATGGAAATTAATTAGGGTTTCCAACAATTGATAACCAAACCTTATTGGAGACTAAGCATTATGATTTTTAGTCCATGATAATCGAATGTAGAATAAATCAATGAGAAATGTAAGTCTCAATACTTCTCTGCTAATTAATTTATATACGTAAATGTACGTCCAGTGTTTGCTTAATTTCTCACTTTACTCATTGGGTCAGTGTGCTGTGACCCATCACAAATTAATTGTATTCTGAAGGAATCTCCCAATATCGACAGCCTAATTTTAACCCTAACTAGTCCTCAAGGGTCTCTGACTTGATTAATTGAATACAAACAAATTATCTTAATCAACATTTAGTTCCAACTTTGCTTATGTATTCATTTTACTTTAATATTTCTCTAGCAAAGCATAGCAGAATATGAATATGATTGGCTTGTTAATGGGACTCACCCAATAATTGAAAGAAAAAAAGTCCTATTTACAAGTAATTAAATCATATTATTATGACAATTTTATTCTGTCAAAAAGAAATTCAACATTTATATAAAAGTTTCATTTTTTCAATGAAAAAGAAAAAGAAATGAACAATTTCATTAATAAAGATCAAAAAAGGAGAAAGAAAGTGCAAAACAATTAGAGAGAGAGAAAATTACCTTATGACCAATGGACAATGGCACGGCGACACCTGCCTTACAAAGCACAGCCCCAGAATCCCCACAATTGGCCACCACTAATTCATCTTTGGCTACTACCGCCGCCACCGCTGTGGACCCCATCGTCTTATCCTTCTCTACTTCCTCATCCATCTTTTGAAAACATGCCTCCATCACCTTCTCCCACTCTATTCCCTTCCTTGCGCTCCCCTATCTCCTCCTCTACCACTCTGTGCAACCTCTCCCTGCAAGCATCAGCCACTCGAGCCCCTCCGTGGCCGTCGTAAACACCAAAAAAATCGCACTTATCTCCTCCTTTACTCATAAACCCTAACTCTACTCTCACTGCATCCTCCATCTCTTTCCTTCGCCCTATTACCGACACAGATCCATAAGATATGAGCGTACGACTCTGCAAAGCGTCAGTTTTCTCCAATTCATCCTCTTCGTAACCTGCTAAAACGACTTCGTTTTTAGATGACGCGTTATCCGACGTAAAGGACAGTGATATCTCCACAGTGCAGTCTCCTTTTTTCGCTTCGACAGGTTGTGTCTTTTCTCCGCCTCCGGAGATGGTGACGAGAGCCTTTGTCTGACAAGTATACTTAAGTCGCCGGTTTTTCAACCTCCTCCGGCGAGCATTGATGGTCTTGATCACACTGAGTTGATTCATTCCACCGCAATGTGACGTCAACCGCGGAAAGTTTAAGAATAATAATTAGATAAAAATCACAAAGAAAAATGCTCAGCCTCTACTGATTCATTTGCATGAACAGAAGAAAAGTACAAAGAAAGCGCTGAGAAATGAGGAGCAGAAGCCCGAAATTGAAAGAGCATTGCCGAATAGGAATCCATATTTATAAGCCCCGTTTTTCATTCCATTGGAAAAAAACGCTTTTTAAAAAAAAATTTATATTTTTAATTTTTTTAAAATTTTATATTTTTTTCAAAAACTGATTTTTAAAAAAATAATAGTTTAAAAAAATAATTAATTAAATAAAAAATTCAAAATCAATTTAAACAGTAATTCCAAAGACCGAGATAATACAAAAGCAGTAAATAATAGCCGTCGGAAGAGATCATACAAAAGCAGTGAATGATAGCCGTCGGATTATTTTTGGTCCGTTTGGTCAGTGCCACATGTGCCTCTATTAGGTTGGATTTTTCAAGTGAGACGTGGACGGCAGAGATACTTTAGGGAGCACGTGGAGCATTGATCTATCAGTTCAGGATTCGATTTGATGAGATTGTGGGGTCAACAGTGTGACTCCAGAAGTTATTACGTGGCGTCTCGTGCATGTGTTTCAATCTGACCAGGAAATGTTTTTGACTTGGGACAGTTTGTTAGGACACGTGTTTGATGATGCTGGATGGCGTGTCCGACTTGGACCTCGTACATTGTGTCGATTGCCGGATTTCGGATACGTTGTGGGCCCAGAAGTAGGGTAATGTAATTTTTAAAAATTATTTTAAGAGTGAAAAATATCTAATTCGATTGGGAACTTCGATTTCAAAAGGAAAATTTTTTGAGTAATTATTTTTAACTTTTCTTTTTTCCATATTATGGATATATATATATTGAAATTTATTTTTTTTGTCATTTTTTTTCTCTTGTCTTATTTGAGACATTGCAATAGTATTTATTGGGAATATTGGAAAAAATTGTTGTAATTATAACACTAATTGCGAAGATATCCAGCTACTGCAGCAGTATTTGACGACAATGAAATTAGTAATATATTAGATTTGATGGTATGGCTGTAATTATATAATATTTTATTGAATTGAATATGATATTCAATTTGAGTTTAAATTGACTTTGTTTGTTTAATAATTTTTTATGGTTTTTAATTTTAAATTGAATTATATTTTTTTTCTTCGTTCTATTTTTTTTAAAATTACTAAAATATATTTGAAATATATGGAAGATATTCCTATAAAATTCATAAAAGTATACTCAATATATTTTCAAGATATATCAAACTTATTCCTAAGGTATTTTCAAGGAAAACTGAAAATATTTTCAAACTATATCTAAAGTATTCATATGATATACCCCAAAGTTATACAATAAATTATATGAATCTTGTTTAATAGTTTACAAGAAATAACACAAAGCAAACAAACACCTTAAATAATTTATTAATTATTCATTTCTTATTCTTTTTTATTTTATTTTGTGTTTGGTTAAAAATGAATAAAAATATTCTCAACGTATTCCTAATGTATACCTAAGATATTTCGAAATATTTATCCAATATTCAACAATAAATTGAATGTTGTTAGTTCGAGAACTTGTAATGCTTTTAAATTTGAATTCAATTCAATTATCCTTTCCTTGTTTTTTGGGATAAAAATTGAAACAAGGTATACCAAATGTATTATAGAAATATATTGTATGAGTAATCAGTTAATACTCGATAATGAATTGAATGCTGTTAGTTTAAAAATTTTGTAATGTTTTGAATTTGGATTCAATTCAATTCTTTTTTTTCTTATTCTTTAATAATTTTATTTTTTTTATTTTTTTTTTATGAAAATTGAACCAAAGTTTGTTCAAAGTATATAAAGGTATTTCAAAGATATATCATATAGACACATTATGGGATGACTTTTAGATTTCGATACTATTGTAATTATTTTTGTGCCTTTTCAATGCTATTTAAAAAAATTAACTGTAGATGTTTTTGTAATCATTTTACCGTTTTTTTCCGAAATTCACAAAATTTTGGGTGGAGGTCCATTGTAATGTCCATGCTAAGAATTCAAGATTGGTAGTATCACATCCGCGATATAGATCCTGATTGTATACGCGTATTGCTGTTATTTGTACCGCAGTACAGAGGCGTACCAACCAGAGTCTAAATACGGACATATGAGCGTGAAAAAATTAATTTAATATGATAATATGAAGCTTAATATGAATATTGAGTTGATTTGATAAAACGTTGCAATTTCGTGTCATACACGTAAATCAAGGCAACAGACTGGGCCGAGAATATAGGATTTTCGTCCAGCGGTAAGAATTTGAGTTAAGCATACCATAATGGAGAAAATAATATTTTAAGGTCATAGGTGAAATTATATAGAGATATTTGGAGGTTAAGGGCTCCGATTTATATAAATAATGTTTTCGATGTAGATTTATAGTCTGATATTCCGATTGAGAGTTAGAGATATGCATTTACTATCACAATGATGCCAAAGTGATCACAATTGAATTCTAAGATTTTTAAAACCGATAATTTAGAACTCGGACTTCAGATGAATTTTTACGGGCATGATTTAGAAAAAAGGACTAAACCGCAAAAATGAAAATTTCGCACTGTAGTCATTTTGCCAAATTGGAAAGGCCATTCCGAAGAGAAAATTTTTATGAGAATAGTGGTATGTTCAATTTGAGGAGATAAGGTCATTTGAGATATGAAATTTAAGAAAATAAATTTGCTCATGTACTAAATTGAAAAGTTTGGAAAGTTAGTGGAAAAAGTCAAAAGTCAAAGTTTATTTTTGATTAATTTGGATAAAAATCCAAATTATCTTTTTGGTTAATTTTAATTGACCAATAGAAGTAAGAATTAAGCTCAATTAAAATTAATTAAACTCTAATCAACTATATAAAGTCAAAAAATGCCAAAAAAATCAACAATTCATAAAAAAAAATAAAAATAACCCATCATCTTCTTCTTCTTCCTCCCTTGCACGACCAATAAGCCATTTTTCTTAAATTTCTTTCAATTTTCTCTCACAAATTATTATAATCCAAGCCTAAGGAGGTATAAGAAATTAATAGTAGTGAATAAAATATTTTTGGAGGAAAATCAAATATTAGTCAAAAATTCCAAGAAAAATTGAAGTGAGATTTTCTTCACTTTTCTTTCAAATTTTCATTAATTTAAGTTGGTTTGAATGATTGTTGTGAAAAAATTTTAGTTTGTTGATGTATTTGATGTTGAATTTGTGAAAAGGAGGAATTGAAGTTTTGTAGGAAAATTTTAGAAAAATTAAATAAAAATGGACAATGAATATAATGAGACTTGAGGAAGATGGATATGATGAAAAATTGATGAAAATAATTTTTAGAAATTTTTGTGGAATTTTTAGAAAATTTCCATAATTATGGCCAAATTTTTTGAAAATTTATTTTGAAGGATTTGTGCCATAAAATGATGAAAATGGAGTGTTTGGAAGTGGAAGATAATTTTTGGAATGAATAAAATATTTTTAGTGAATTTTTAGATTTTTGGCCTAATTATTGAAAAATTTATTGGAAATTATAGAATATTATTTTAGTGAAATTGGTGATGGAAAATATAAGAAAATGAGTTAAAGAGATCATAGGAATTTATTTGGAATTTTTAAGCATTTATTGAATTAATAGGAATTTTTGAGTAAAAAAATATATATATTAGAAAATTTTTTGTCACACAGAAAAGCGTGTTAGGTGACTGAAATTTTGAATTATGCATCAAACAAGTGTAACGAAAAAATATAATATCGGTATAAGAGAGCGGGAAGTAGTTGTGAGTTTTATTTTCAACAGAAAATATGTTAAAAATGATTTTGTAGTTAATAAGAAATTATTGTTATTTAGGTGCAATTACGAGATCGGCACCAAAGGCAGACCGGGGAAAAGAACCTGCAGATCGAGACGTGAAAATTGAGGTCTGTACAGTAATTTATAATTTTAGCCATTAAATATTTAAAATATGATTTTAATGAAGTTTTGATTTAAATGAGTTTATATGATAAAATAGTTTGAAATATTATGGAAATACATATTTGACAAGAATTTGATATTTTA